>CAUYNR010142749.1:0-65129 GCA_963573565.1 Mico argentatus | reverse complement strand
TGCAGTGAGCTGAGGTGGTGCCATTGCACTCCAGCCTGGGTGATAGAGTGGAACTCCATCTCAAAAAAAAAAATCAGGTATAACTTTAAGACTGGATGTGGAGAAAAACAAAGAAGAAAAAAACAGAGAGAGAGAGAGAGAAAAGAGAACGAGACTGTAATACAAGTCTCAATGAATTTGAAAGGTTTTACCTCATACAGATCAAATTTAATTAGAAAAAAAATAAAAAACAGGACCCTATCTAGAAATCCTTCAAATATCCGGAAACAAATAGCACAGTTTTAAGTAGCCCATGTATGAAAGAAAAAAATCGAAAGTGAAATCTGAAAGTAATTTAAAATGTATGTAAATGAAAATACATGCCAAAATGCACATGATGTAGGTAGAGCAGTACTTTGAGGGACATTTATAGCCCTAAGATGCTGATATTCAAAAAAGATGAAAGGTTTCAAATCTTGGGGTCAGAAAGAACTATCAGGATTATCTAATCCAACTATGAAGTCTGAAACCTCCTTTTTATTTTACTTAATTGTTTTTCAGGTGGAGTTTCACTCTTGCTGCCCAGGCTGCAGTGCAATGGCACAATCTTGGCTCACTGCAACCTCTGACTCCTGGGTTCATCCCCAGCTAATTTTGTATTTGTAGCAGAGATGGGGTTTTACTGTGTTAGTCAGGCTGGTCTTGAACTCCTGACCTCAGGTGATCCACCCACCTTGGCCTCCCAAAATGCTGGGATTACAGGCATGAGCTACTGCACCTGGTAAGTCTGAAACCTCTTATAGCACCCTGTCAAGTGGTTTTGTACACTGTTTACACCCCGCCCCACCACTGTATCAGGGAGCTCCTCCTTATAGAAATGGCCTCTTCTGTCTTTGAATGTTCTGGTCTCAGCTTTCCTTTACAAACAGGGCAGGCAGTTGTTACCTTTGAGCCAGATGCTGAATACACAACTTTGTGTGCTTCATCAACCTGAAGGCCCCAGGTCTGAGGTCCAGTGAGATTTTTTTGAGCTTCCATCCCAAATAATAAATTTCTCCCAGCCAGAGAGTAAGTTCCACAAGCACAGTGTGTAATCCTTCGAAGCAGAGATGGCGAGGGTCCCTTTGGCAAATACTTTCACACACCTCACCTCTCCTGTGGCAGGCCAGGGTGGGGGAGAGTATGTTAGCTGGGAACACTTTGACCTTGCAACCATCAAAATGCTTGTCCAAACCAGCTTGGAAATACCCTGGTATACCAATGAAAAAGTGGATGGAATTGAATTGTGAAAGTTATCACAATAAAAATGGAGTCACTAATGTAAAGAAACCCCTGACACACAGAGGCTAAGAAGGAAGGCTATGAAGAAAGAGTTCTCACACTTGTATGCCTGATAACAGAAGACTACAAATATCACAACTTTACACAAAGGCTATTGTAAACTTACAGAAAAAAAAAAAACATCTGCAAGACCATCTGCCCAGCAACTGCCTGTCCAGCCACACCCTTATTATTGAACTTCGTAACCAAGGATAATTATTTCAAGACATTTATGTAGTCCTTTGTTTGTTTGTTTGTTTGTTTGTTTGTTTTGAGACGGAATCTCTGTCGGCTGGAGTGCAGTGGTGCGATCTTGGCTCACTGCAACCTCTGCCTCCACAAGTAGCTGGAATTACAGGTGCCTGCTGCCATATCTGGCTAATTTTCTGTATTTTTAGTGGAGACAGGGTTTTACCAGGTTGGCTAGGCTGGCCTTGAACTCCTGGCATCAAGTGATCTACCCACCTGAGCCTCCCAAAAGGCTGGTCATGGTGTGTCATGCCTGTAATCCCAGCACTTGGCACGAGACACCATGACCAGCCTTTTCATATTATGAGTATTATTATTATTATTTGAGATGAAGTTTCACTCTTGTTGCCTAGGCTGGAGTGCAGTGGCATGATCTTGGCATACTACAACCCCCACCTCCCTGGTTCAAGCAATTCTCCTGCCTCAGCCTCTCCAGTAGCTGGGATCACAGGGCCCTATGACTATGCCTGGCAATTTTTTTGTATTTTTAATAGAGACAGGGTTTTACCATGTTGGCCAGACTGGTCTCAAACTCCTGACCTCAGGGGATCCACCCACCTCAGCCTCCCAAAGTGTTGGGATTACAGGCATGGGTCACCAGCCCTGGCCAATTATTTTTACTATTATTATTATTATTTTGAGATGGAGTCTCACTCTGTCGCCAAGGCTGGAATTAACTGGTGCAATCTCAGCTCCCTGCAAACTCTGAGCGATTCTCATGCCTCAGCCTCCCGAGTAGCTGGGATTACAGGCATTTGCCATCATGCCTGGCTAATTTTTGTATTTTTAGTAGAGATGGGGTTTCACCACATTGGCCAGGCTGGTCTCTAACTCCTGACCTCGGGTGATCCTCCTGCCTCAGCCTCTCACAGTGCTGGGATTACAGGTGTGAGCCACCCTGCCCAGCCTCTTCCTTTCTTTCTTTCTTTCTTTTTTAAAAAACCTCTCTCTGTTAGTTAAATTGATAGAACCTGTCCAAATGGAAAATAATGAAATGTGGCAATGCAAAATTCAGATGGCCACAACTGGTTAGGAGTCAATCTATTGCCCCAGATGTTGAATTTGTACTAAACAGATAACTGAATTTTATAAAGATTCAACATCTAGGAGTGTCTAAGATTAATAACCAGTAAAAATGGGGAAACTTCTAGAAAAATTATAGGACTTCTCTTATCATTTTAATAATCTTGTAAAAAAAAATTAGCCAGGTATGGTGGCACATGCCTGTGATCCCAGCTACATAGGAGGCTGAGGTGGGAGGATCATTTGAGCCCAGGAGGTTGAGGCTGGAGTGAGCTATGATCACTCCACTGCACTCCAGCCTCAGCAACAGAGCAAGACCATGTCCCAAAATAAATAAATAAATAAAAATAATAATCTTAGAGAGCTATTTTCTAAGCAAAACATACAATTTAGAAGGCATAATGGGGAAAATTAGATCAGCTGGATTATGTAGAAATTTAAAACTTCAGGAGGATTAACTATAGTTGAAAGGCACATCATGACAGACATGGAGGAAATATTTGCAACAGGTAACAGACAAATGGAAATTCTTCTTAATAAACACAAAGTTCATTGGTCTGTGATTAAGTTCTGAGGGTGGGGCCCTCAGAAATAGGATTAGTGTCCTTATAAAAGTGGCTCCAGGCTAGGCAGGGTGGCTCACACCTGCAATCCCAGCACTTCAGGAGGCCGAGGCAGGCAGATCGCCTGAGCTCAGTAGTGCAAATCAAGATCAGTGTGGCTAACGCGGAGAAACCCCATCTCTCGTAAAAATACAAAAATTAGCTGGGGGTGGTGCTGCGCACCTGTAATCCCAGCTACACGGGAGGCTGAGGCAGGAGAATCGCTTGAACGTGGGAGGCAGAAGTTGCAGTGAGCCAAGAATGTGCCACTACCTTCCAGCCTGGGCAACAGAGACTCTGTCTCAAAAACAGAAAAAGAAAAAGAAAAAAAGTGTCCCCAACATAAAGATGGGAATGACAGACACTGGGGACTACTGGAGTGCGGAAGGAGGAAGGGGACAAGGACTCAAAAAATTCCTCTGGGGTACCATGTTCATTACCTGAATGATGGGGTCATTCATACCCCAGACATCAGCATCACTCAATACACCCATGTAATGAAATGCACATGTACCCTGTGAAATTAATCATGGAAATTGTAAATGAAATAAAATACAGTAAAATCAGAACGAGGATCTGACTGGGCCAGGTGGCTCACAGCTGTAATCCTAGCACTTTGGGAGGCCAAGGTGGGAGGATCACTTGAGCCCAGGAGTCCGAGATGAGCCGGGTGACATAGCGAGACCCTGTCTCTAAAAAAAAAAAAGTAAAAATAATCAAAGAGCCTGGTTCAGTAGCTCACGCCTGTAATCCCAGCACTTTAGAAGGGCAAGCTGGGTGGCTCAGTTGAGGTCAGGAGTTTGAGACCAGCCTAGCCAACATGATGAAACCCCATCTCTATTAAAAATATAAAAATTAGCCAGGCATGGTGCTTGGCACCTGTAATCCCAGCTACTTGGGAAGCTGAGGCAGGAGAATCGCTTGAACCCAGGAGGCAGAGGTTACAGTGAGCCGAGATCACAGCATTGTACTCCAGCCTGGGCAACAGAGTGAGACTCTGTCTCAAAAAAAAAAAATGTAAAAATAAGAATCAATGGGCACAAAAGAATGTTTATGGCAAAATACTGATAAAAATATATATAGTATAGATTTATATATTTATGTATATATTTGTCTTTGTATATTTACATATATTTTTATCTACATTTTTATGTATGTATATATTTACATTTTACATATATACATATGTTTATATACATAAAACAAATATATACATACACAAAAATATAGATGAAATATATATGTGTATATATAAGTATATACATATACATAAAACATGGTACCTACTTCGATTGAAATGATAAAATATCCTGAACACCTCTATGGGGAGAAAATTTACAACCACACCCATTTAATCTGCAGTGGTGCAACTCAGTGGTTTTTAGTGTGTTCATGGAGCTACGTAACCATCACCCCAGACTAAGTTCAGAACATTTCCGTAACCTCAAAAAACAGTCATCCTCTTTTTTTATCACGTTAATCTTTTTTTTTTTTTTTTTTTTTTTTTTTTAGATAGAGTCTCAGCCTGTGGCCCAGGCTGAAGTGTAGTGATGTGATCAGCTCACTGCAACCTCCCCTTCCCAGGTTCACATGATTCTCCTGCCTCAGCCTCCTGAGGCAGCTGGAATTACAGACTTGCACTACCGCACCCAACTAATTTTGTGTTTTTAGTAGAGTTGGGGTTTCACCATGTTGCACAGGCTGGTCTTGAACTCCTGACCTTGTGATCCATCTGCTTCAGTCTCCCAAGCCCTGTCTCTACTAAAAATACAAAATTAGCCAAGCGTGTTGGTGTGTGCCTATAATCCCAGCTACTTTGGGGGCCGAGGCAGGAGAATCACTTGAACCCAAGAGGTGGAAGTTGCAGTGAGCCAAGATCACAGCACTGCACTTCAGCCTGGGCAAAAAGAGTGAAACTCCATCTCAATAAATAAATTAATCAATTAATTAATTTAAAGACCCTATCTCTTAAAATAGATAAATAACAGTTTTTAAAAAGAATATCTTTGGGAAAAAATAAATAATTGCATCTGGACTAAAGATTCACAGACCTTTATTGTCATTATCCCCCAAACAACACAGAATAACAACTATTTATAGCTGGGATTACAGCCATGAGCCACCGCCCAGGCCTATTGCATTAATCATTTCAAAATAAACAATTCAGTGGCATTTAGCACATTTACAGCATTGTGCAAACATCACTCTATCTCATTCCAGAACATCTGCAGCCCCCGAAAAAGGAGACCTTGTCCCCATCAGCAGTCACTCCCCACTCCCCGCCCTTAGCCCCTGGCAACCACTAATCTGCCTCCTGTCTCTGTGGACTAGCCTGTTCTGGACATCTCATACTCATGGGAGTCATACGCCAAGGGGCACCTAGTGACTGCTCCTACTTTTTTTTCTTGGTTGAGACAGTCTCACTCTGTCGCCCAGACTGGAGTGCAGTGGCACAATCTCAGCTCACGGCAACCTCTGCCTTCCAGGTTCAAGCAATTCTCCTGCCTCAGCCTCCTGAGTAGCTGAGACTACGGGTGCGCACCACTGCGCCCAGCTAATTTTGTGTTCTTAGTAGAGATGTGGTTTTACCATGTTGGCCAGGCTGGTCTCAACTCCTGAACATAGGTGATCCACCCACCTCGATTTCCCAAAGTGCTGGATTACAGGCATGAGCCATGGCACCTGGCCTTAAAATTTATTTTAAGAGACAGGTACCATGGCTCATGCCTGTAATCCCAGCACTTTGGGAGACTTAGGTGGGAGGATGGCTTGAGGCCAGGAATTCAACAGAAGCCTGGGAAACACAGTGAGACCCAGTCTCTACAGAAAATGTTTTTAAGATTAGCTGGGCATGGTGGCATGCATCTGTGGTCCTAGCTCTTCAGGAGCCTGAGGTGGGAGGATTGCTTGAGCCTGGGATATCAAGATTGCAGTGAACCATGATTACACCACTGTACTCCAGCCTGGACAATAGAGTGAGACCCTGTTTCAAAGAAAAAAAAGGAAGGAGGGAAGGAGGGAAGGAAGGAAAGAAAGAAGAAAGGAAGGAAGCAAGCAAGGAAGGAAGGAAGGACACACCCACAATCAACAACAGCCAAAAGACAGGGTCTCAAGGCCAGGCGTGGTGGCTTACGCCTGTAATCCCAGCACTTTGGGAGGCCAAGGCGGGCGGATCATAAGGTCAAGAGTTCAAGACCATCTTGGCCAACATGGTGAAACTCTGTCTCTACTAAAAATACAAAAATTAGCTGGGCATGCTGGCACTCGCCTGTAGTCCCAGCTATTTGGGAGGCTGAGGCAGGAGAATTCCTTGAACCCAGGAGGCAGAGGCTGCAGTGAGCCAAGATCCTGCCACTGTACACCAGCCTGGTGACAGAGCGAGATTTAGTCTTAAAAAAAAAAAAAAACAGGAACTCACTCTGTTGCCCAGGCTGAACTCCTGGGCTCAAGGCATCCTCCTGCCTCAGCCTTCCAAATAGCTGGGACTACAGGCACACACCACTGCATCCAGCTTTTCCAAATGTTTTCAATTGCATAGTTGGTTGAATTCCCAGATGCAAAACCCACAGAGGGCCAACTATATATATATATATTTTTAGATGGAGTCTCACCCTGTCATCCAGGCTGGAGTGCACTGGCACGATCTCCGTTCACTGTGACCTCCACCTCCCAGGTTCAAGTGATTCTCCTGCCTCAGCATCCCAAGCAGCTGAGACCACCACACCCAGCTAATTTTTGTATTTTTAGTAGAGATGGGGTTTCACCATATTGATCAGGCTGGTCTCGAACTCCTGACCTTGTGATCCACCCGCCTCAGCCTCCCAAAGTGCTAGGATCACAGGTGTGAGCCACCGTGCCTGGCCTATAATTTTGATTTTTCAAAAGATTATGTTATATTATTTATCTTGTCAATTGAGCTTTTTAGGGTGTCCCTTTAAATTTTTTTCAAATTTGAATATGTCAAAAAATAAAATAAAATAAAATTTGAGTATGTTATATCTAATAGAAATTTGATTCAACTCTTTAATTCTTCTCCACCCCAACCCAATATTTTTCTCATTGCAGCCTCCAACTCCTGAAGAGGAGTGATCCTCTCTCCTCAGCCTCTCAGCCTCTCACGTAGCTGGGACTTCAGGTGCATACCACCATGCCTGGCTAATTTAAATTTTTTTTTTTTTTGTAGAAAAGGGGTCTTGCTATGTTGCACAGGCTGGTCTTGAATTCTGGGCCTCAAGCAATCCTCCCACCTTGGCCTCCCAAAGTGCTGGGATTACAGGTGTGAGTCACCATGGCCAACCTGTTTTCTTAATTAAATTTCATTAATTAAATGAAAGGGTTAGATTAGAATCTTTCCAAAGCTGATTTCCTATGGCTCAATTATGTTAAATGGTTATTTTTTAAATACATGGGATATTTTAACCTATTTACAATAAGTTATTGTAAATAACTATCAACAAATAAGCACGGAGTATGTTGAATAAAACATAACCCTTGCCCTCAAACAATAATAAAAGGATCTTGGGATCTTGGGTCAACAAATAAATGTAGTCTTTTATTGTTTTCAGATAGGGTCTTGCTCTTGTGCAGGCTGGAGTACAGTGGTGCAATCACAACTCACTGCAGCCCCAACCTCCTGGGCTCAAGTGAGTCTGTCTCATGGGTCAGCCTCCCAAATAGTTGGTACTACAGGTGTGTATCTCCACGCCTGGTTAATCTTTGCATTTTTTGTAGAGATGTGGTTTCGCCATGTTGCCCAAGTTGGTCTCGAACTCCTGAGCTGAAATAATCTGCCTGCCTCAGCCTCCTAAAGTCCTGGGATTACAGACATGAGCCACCATACCCAGCCAACTGTAGTCTTATCCAGTGAGGTCTTATGTACATCAAGCTGCAGAAGAACAATGGGTTGCTAGTTATGACGTGTACTTTGGGAACCCTTGCCCTGCCTGCCCTTGCCCTGCCTGCCTTTGTTCTGTCTGCCCTTCCCCTCCCCTCCCCTCCTCTTCCCTCCCCTCCCCTCCTGTCCCCTCCTGTCCCCTCCCCTTCTATTCCCTTCCCTTCCATTAGTCTTCAAGAAGGAATAGTTTTCCTTCCTAGTCCTGACCTTGGACTATCTCTCTTCAGCATCTAGAACAGGGTCTGGTACACAGCAGGCACTCAACCATTGATTATAAAATGAAGCCATATCTGTTAAGGGACTGTGTTGAAAAAAACAAGCTTACTTAGGATCTGAGCTCGACAAATGCAAAAAGGACCACAATTCTTTGCCCTTCCTGATCCACACCCTTGGAAATGTTACTTTGCAGCTCCTCCCATCAAAAAATGAAGCCTAGGCTGGGTGTGGTGCTATAATCCCAGCACTTTGGGAGGACAAGCAGAAGGACTGCTTGAGCTCAGGAGCTTGAGACCAGCCTGAGCAACATAGTGAGACCCTGTCTCTATCAAAGAATACAAAAATTAGCCAGGTGTGGTGGTGTGTGCCTGTGGTCCCAGCTACTCAAGAGGCTGAGGTGGGAGGATTGCTTGAGCCCAGGAGGCAGAGGTTGCAGTGAGCTGAGATTGTCCCACTGTACTTCAGCCTGGGCAACAAAGCAAGACCCTGTTGGAAGAAAGAAAGAAAGAAAAAAAGAAAAGAAAGAAGGAAGCCTGTTTAGCCTATTTCCTTACTGGACTGTTCTTGTAAATTCCTTTGGTCAAGAGAATGTGACTGGGTGCCAATTCCAAGTCCAGGCTTAAGAGATCCTGTGAGTGCCAACTTGTTTTCTCAAAACCCTGCCTTTGCGGGGGATGATACCTGAGGGATACTGAATGATGAGAGACCACATGGAGCAGAGCTGATTTGTTTCAGATTCAGCCAGCTCCCAGCTGATCAACTAACTGACTGCAGATACATGAGCAAGTCCAGCTGAGAGCAGAAAACCGCCCAGCTGAGCCCAGCCTGCACTGCCAATGCACAGGAAGTGAGCTAAAGAAATAGCTTGTTTGTGGCTCAAATTTGTAATCCCAGCTCCTTGGTAGGCTAAGGAGAGAGGATCACTTGACCCCAAGAGTTTGAGACCACCCTGGGCAACACAGCAAGACCCTCATCTCTAAAAACATTTAAAAATTTAAAAATTAGCTGGGTATACTGCTTGTAGTCCCAGCTACTCAGGAGACTGAGGCAGGAGGATCAGTTGGGCCCAGGGGTTTGAGGCTGCAGTGAGTTATGAATACACCACTGCACTCCAGCCTGGGCAACACACTGAGATCCCATCTTAAAAAAACAAAGAAATGGCTTGTTTAAGACTACTGTGTTTGGGGATGGTTTGCTATGTAACTATAGCTAAGTGACGCAGGAACAAAGGTCAGGGTTTCAATACAGAAGTGAATCTGTGGGGAAGGGGCTCTGAGAACTGACTATTCACTATGGAAACTGACTACAAACCCCACTTCTCACGTCTCTCACCTGTGTGTCCAGTTAGCATGTGGATCACATGGTGCTCTTCCATGTTCCACATAGCCATGATGCCGTCTTGGGTGCCAATCACCAGCAGCTTCTCCTCCATACCCCATGCCATGGCAGTGATGCCTGCAGCCACACAGAGGCAACAGCAATGATCTCAGTTCCTGTGTCCAAATATTCAGCTATGGGGTGCTCTAATGAGCCCTCCACTTCTGAGATAAGACAACTGAGGCACAGACAGATTCAGTCCCTTGTCCAAAGCTATACAGAAAGGATTACAGATTCACAGACTCAGATGCACAGACTCACACTCTGGGCTGTGACATTCACTCCGCTCTTAGGTGGGAAAAGGGACTGAATCACAGTGTGGTCATACATGTCAGTATAGTCCAGCAGTGCTCACCCAGGGGACCCATTTGGTGTCGAGACATTTTTGAGGTGCCACAACTTGGGACAAGGATGCTCAAGGACACTACTGGCATCTGGTAGGTGGAGGGCAGGGAGGCTGCTCAACACCCAATAATGCATAAGACAACTCCACCACGGAGAAAGATTCAGCCCCAGAAGCCAACAGTGCCAGAGCTGAGAAACCCTGTCTTGGTTGAAAAAACTCAGAAACGAAATTACATTGGCTCTGGCAGGCACAGTGGCTCACGGCTGTAATCCCAACACTTTGTGAGGTGAAGATGGGTGGATCACTCGAGGTCAGGAGTTCGAGACCAGCCTGTCCAACATGGAGAAACCCAGTCTCTGCTAAAAATATAAAAATTAGCCAGGTGTGATGAAGCACACCTGTAATCCCAGCTATTCAGGAGGCTGAGGCAAGAGAATGACTTGAACCCGGGAGGTGGAGGGACAGAAGGAAATTATACTGGCTGAGAATGAGGATTCTGTTTTTGACATCCCTTTGGCTTCAACCAGCATAGAAAAACAAGGGCTGAGGTCCTAAAGAAAAAAAATATATTTGCCAGCAAATTGGGCAAACACACTCCAAGGCTCTCTGCCTGGTGGAGTTTGATTAAAACATCACTGCAGAGAGGGGCCATGATACATTAGAGAAAACACAGGCCTAGGCATTAAGGTTGGACTTTCTGAATGTCCTGAAGTAAAGAAAGGAAGTCCTTTTCCTTCTCTGCACCTCTTTCCCATGTATAAAATCATTGGGGTGGTGTTGAATCAGAGACTGTCAAGCTCTGAGAATACAGGATTTTGTTTCTACCTCATTGGGATAGACAGCGAGGAAAGAGGATTTGTTTTCTTCTCCTCCCCTTTCCTCCCTTTCCCTTCCCACCCCTTTCCCCCTTCCCCTCCCTTTTCTTCCTCTTCCCTCCCCTCCCCTTCCCTTTCCTCTCCTTTCTCCTTCCCTTCCTTATTCTCTCCCCTTTTCCTTCCCTCCCCTTTCCTTCCCTCTTCCCTCTCCTTTCCTACCCTTCCCTTCCTTCTTCCCTCTCCTTTTCCTTCCCTCCCCTTCCCTTCCCTCTTACCTCTCCTTTCCCTTTCTTCTCCTCCCCCCTCCTTTTCCCTTCCTTTTTCCCCCCCAGATAGATAGGGTCTCACTATGTCACCCAAGCTGGAGTACAGTGGCTCAGTCATAGCTCACTGCAGCCTCAAACTCCTGGGTTCAAGCCATCCTCCCATCTTAACCTCCTGAGTAGCTGGGACTGTAGGCACATGCTTACAGTCACATACACAGCTTTTTTTTTTCTTTTTTTCTTGTCATGCACTCATTGCGTGACCTTGGACATATTAACTCATACTTTTCATTTTAAAAATGAACATACTGAAGCCCACATGGGTAAGACCTTTTTCAACTTTAACAGGACTAGAGGATGTGTAGCAGGGCACAGTGGATCTGAAACACAGAACATTTACCTTCCCCAGATATAACAAAAACATCACTCTAAGTTGTAACTTGCTATGCCTGTGCCGTGACAGACATCACTAATCAATCACAGCACTATGTGTGATTTGCACCCCCATAGCCATTCTGTCATTTCATCTTTAGTAATAAAACCCAAAAGCTCATAGGTTTTAGCTAAGTACAGGGTCATCCACACAAAGACCATATTTCCCTGGTTGAGCCCAGTGGCTCACCCTTGTAATCCCAGCACTTTGGGAGGCCAAGGTGGTCAGATCACCTGAGGTCAGAAGTTCAAGACTAGCTTGGCCAACATGGTGAAACCCATCTCTACTAAAAATACAAAAATCAGCCAGGCATGGTAACACAAGCCTGTAATCTCAGCTACTCTGGAGGGTGAGGCAGGAGAGTGGCTTGAAGCTGTAAGGCAGAGTTTGCAGTGAGCTGAGATCATGCCACTGCACTCCAGCCTGGGTGACAAGAGCAAAACTCTTATCTCAAATTTTAAAAAAAACTATATTTCCCAGGTTCCCCTACAGTTGGAAATATTCATGTTCTGGCCAATGAGCCAGGAGTGGAAATATTTAGTTCTGCCTCTAGGTCATGCCGTTAAAATGAGGAGGCCTGCCATGTGCTTCTCCTAGTCCCTACTGGATGGAATGCCATCTGGATAGTAGGAGCTGGAGCAGCCATCTGGGCCAATGAGGACACCCCTACACTAAAAATGGCAGAGCAGCCAGATTGAAGGTATATGGGTCCCAGACACCCTAAGGACTCCCTTATACCTCTTCTTTTGCTTGAACTATTTCATAAGACAGAGTTAAACTCCTATTTTATTTAAGCCACTGCTATTTTGTCTTTTTTAAAAACGGTATCTGAACCTATATCCTAATGAATATATACACTTTCCGACTGAACCAGCTTCAGTCTCAGAATCCTTCTCAATACATCATTTTGGTGGCTGCTCCTAAATTGACTCCTCCATGCATTGTACTTAGTGTCTCTGAGCATTTCTATTTTGAAGATAATGTGCCTGGGGGGTGCGGCTTTCACTACCAGGTCATGTGGCACAGTGAGAGCTCTGTGAATTCAGTGGTCTCACAATTGTGGGAGATTGTGGGTAAGCAGATAAATAGATGGGTGATTGGAAGTGGGTGAGTGTGTAGACAGGTAGCTAGTTGGATGTGCGGGTGAGTGAATGGATGGGGCAGATAGATGGGTGGATGGAGGAATTAATTTCTAGATGAAATTGAAGTGAGCAAGTTGATGAATGGCATGGTGTGTGGATGGGTGGAGGGTTAAGAGTGAATGGAAGATTATCAGATAAAAAAATGGAAGGGTAAGTGGATTGGGGTGGATGGATGGATATATGGGTAGAAGGATGAATAAATAATATAAGTGTGGATGATTGATGGGTAGATAGATAAGAGGAAGGAAGGAAGAAAGAAAGGGTTGAAGGATAAATGAACGGATGAATGGATGAATGGATGGGTGAGTGGATGAATGGAAGGAAAGGTGGGTAGGTGGGTGGGTGGGTAGGTGAATGGATGGATAAAATGGTGGGAAGATAGTTTGATAAATGGATAGATTACTGAAAGGGTAGGTAAATGGGTAAATGGATGAATAATAGATTCATCATCAATAATGGATGGATGAATGGGGGTGGATAAATGAAATGGTGGCAGGGTATATGGAGAGATGAACAGGTGGGTGGATGGGTAGGTGGATGGAACAGTGGGACAGTCAATGGCCGAAAGGGTTGGAGGGTAGATGGATTAATAGATGGGGGATAGATGGACGGGTGTGTGACAGAGTGGGTAGATGGATGGGTGGGAAGGTGGTTGGATAGATGAATGGGTGGGTGGATGGATGGATGGATGGATGGATGGATGGATGGGTAGGAAGGTGGTTTGATAAAAGAATGGATGGATAAATAGAAGGATGGGTAAATGATTGGATGAATGGACACATGACATATGAATGGGTGGGTGGATGGGTGAGTGGATGGATACACGGGTGAAAGCATGGGAGAGTAGATGGATGGAAGAATGGGAGGGTGGTTGGATGGATGGATGGGCAGGCAGTAGATGTATGGAAGGGTGGCAGAGAAGATCGATGGATGAATGGATGGGTGGGAGGGCAGTGGATGTAGGAATAAATGATGGAAGGGTGGGAGTGTAGATAGATGGATGAATGGATGGGAGGGTAATTGGATGGAAGAGTAGAAGGGTGAATGAATGGATGGATATGTAGATGGATGGATGAAAAGAGGGGTGGGTGGGTGGGTGCTGGATGGATGGATGGATAGATGAATGGAAGAATGAGAGATAGATGGATGAATGGATGGGAGGGTAACTGGATGGAAGAGTAGGAAGGTGAATGAATGGGTGGATGGATGGATGAATGGAATGAAGAAAAAAATGAATGACAAATGAATGGCAAGACCTAAATCCTTGTCTCTCTCTTACATTCTGGGATCCCAAGGGCTGAGTACAGTTCCATCAGCCTCTCAGGAGCTTGTCAGGCATTAGTTCCTAGCTTCCAGACTTACTAGCATGAGCTTGTAAATAGCTCAAACTGTCAGATGGCCACTAATCCCTTGGAGATGGGAAGATTGGAGGCATCCCCTAGCTTCGGGCTCATTTGTAGAATTTATATGAGTCATCTACAGTCCCTGGGGGACAGAGAGAGGCAATTGAGCATGAGATAGCAGGGCAGGCTCTGATGGCACCCTTGGGGCCTCCCGACTAGCACAGGGGAGTTTCAGAGGACAATCTCAAACACCAGCATTCACTGCCCCCATGCAAGCAGGTGCCTGCTGGCATTTTTGCTATGCTGGGGAGACTCACCTTTGTGACAACCACTGAGGGTTGCCTGGAGGGGTCCTCCCGGGGGCTGGAGAGATCCTCCAAGGGGCACCAGCACAGGGTGTGGACAGAGCCAGAACCAGCTCTGGGCCTGTTGGCATAGCTGTCCCACCAGTACTGGATGTGAGGTGGCGAAGAAATGGAGTCTGGCCAGCAGTTCTGTGTACAGGAGGCTCCTCTCTGCAACAAAAGGATGTGGATTAAGTTGCCTGGATTCAGACCCCTGTACCTTTCCTGCAAATTGAGTCTCCACTCCCTGCAGGAGCTGCAGGACGAAAGAGAAGACACAACACCTCAGCTACGGCCTCTGCTGGCCTCTCCTGCCTCCTTCTCTGCTCTCCAGATTCACTCACCCTTACTTCAAATGTACCCAGGTGTTTCTAGCCTCCAGCCTTTGCCCAAGTTGCCTAGAATGCTCCCCTTTCCTTCTACCTCCTTCCTTCCCTCCCTCCCTCCCTTCCTGCCTTCCGTCCTCTCTTTTCTGAGACAGTATCACGCTTTGTTTTCTTGGCTGGAGTGCAGTGGCACACGATCAAAGCTCACTGCAGCCTCGAACTTCTGGGCTCAAGCAATCCTCCCATCTCAGCTTCCCAAACAGTCAGAACTACTGGCGTGCACCACCATGTCCAGATTTATTTATTTAATTTGAGATGGAGTTTCACCCTGTTGCCCAGGCTGGAATACAACGGAGTGATATCAGCTCTGCAATCTCCGCCTCACAGGTTCAGGCGATTCTCCTACCTCAGCCACCCAAATAGCTGGGACTATAGTCACCCAACACTGCACCTGGCTAATTTTTGTGTTTTTAGTGAAGATGGGGTTTCACCATGTCGGCCAGGCTGGTCTTGAACTCCTGGCCTCAAGTGATCCACCCATCTCGGCCTCCCAAAGTGTTGGGATTACAGGCATGAGCCACCGCGCCTGGCTATTTTTTTAGAGACAGGGTCTTTCTCTGCCACCCCGGCTGTAGTGCAGTGGCATGATCACAGCTCACTGCAGCCTCAAACTCCTGGGCTCAAGCAATCTTCTGGCCACAGCCACTCAAGTAGCTGGGACTGCAGGTGCACATCACCATCACTGGCTAATTTTTTTATTCTTTGTAGAGATGGGGTCTCGTTATGTTGCCCAGGCTGGTCTCAAACTCCTGGCTTAAGTTATCCTCCTTCCTCGAACCCTCAGAGTCTGGAATTATAGGTGTGAGCCACTTTGTCTAGACCCAACCTTTTCAATAAAAACAGGATCAGAGGAGGAACATATGGGAAATCTTTGTACCTGCCATTCAGCTTTGTTGTGAACCTAAAACTGTTCTTAAAAAACATACTCTATGAAGAAAAATTAGCCTACGTAGTGGCATGGGCCTGTGATCCCAGGTACTTGGGAGGCAGAGGCAGGAGAATCACTAAAACCCAGGAGGCGGAGGTTGCAGTGAGCTGAGATCGTGCCACTGCACTTTAGCCTGGGTGACAGAGCTAGACTTGAAAAAAAAAAAAAAAGACTCATAATGGCTTTGGATCATTTAATCATTTAGGTTGTTGAATGGTCTCCATTTCCCAGCTTGCTTGGCTGTACGGAGAGCACATGGATGTCCAGCGGCGCCCTCTGGTGATGACATTTGTTCCTACACTTCCTCCTTGTGCCGGAGAAGCCAGAGGTTGTCAATCAAGGGGCTTTGCAGAGAACGTGCTGAGATCTGGGCTTTTAAATCTTTCTTAAACTGGGAAGTCATGCCCAAGGTTGTTTTGCTAAGAAGTTGCTCCATCGAGGTTTACAACTCTGGCAAGTGCCTCTCACATTACTGTTCTTTCCAGTTGCCTTAAATTCCAGTTGTTAGGTATGCTGTTCCATTTCCTTCTATTTTTTAATTTATTTGTGTGTTTTGAGACAGAGTCTTGCTCTGTCACTCAGGTTGGAGCGTGATCTTGGCTAATGGCAACATCTGCCTCCCAGGTTCGAGCAACTCTTGTTCCTCAGCCTCTCAAGAAGCTGGGATTATGGACATGTGCCACCAGACTAATTTTTGTATAAAGTAGAGATGGGGTTTGGCTATGTCGCCCAGGCTGGTCTCAAACTGGCCTCAAGCAATCTGCCTACCTTAGCTTCCCAAAGTGTTGGGATTATAGGCTTGAGCCACTGTACCTAGCCATCTATTGATCTATTAATTAATTTTTTTATAGAGATAAGGTCTCATGTTGCCCAGGCTGGTCTTGAACTCCTGGTCTCTAGCAATCTTCCTATCTGGGCCTCCCAAAGTGCTGGGATTACAGATGTGAGCCACCACACTCGATCTCATGTCCCTCTCTTAAAGGCTGAGACCAACATTATCTGCCTGGGGCAGTAAGGATGGAGACCCACATCTCCCAGGAAAGCGAGTCACACACAGCGTTGTAGCTACAGTACTGGAAAGGTCATTACCCCCAGATAATGGAGAATCATCTAGAAGCTTCAACAAAGAGATACTTAGTGGGATTTGGGGTTTTCTTCTTTTCTCTTCTTTTGAAATAGAGTCTTGCTCTGTCACCAAGGCTGGAGTGCAGTGACATGATCCTGGCTGACTGCAACCTCTGCCTGCCAGGTTCAAGCAATTCTCCTGCCTCAGCTCCTTGAGCTGGGATTACTGGTGTGTGCTACCACACCTGGCTAATCTTTGTAGAGATGGGGTTTCACAATGTTGACCAGGCTGGTCTCAAACTCCTGGCATCAAGTGATCCACCCACCTCAGCCTCCCAAAGTCCTGAGAATACAGATGTGAGTCACTGTGCCCAGCTGATTTGGGCTTTCAAAAGATTCTTCTTGGTGCTGAACGGAAAATAAACCAAAGGGTAAGAATGATCCCAAAGCCTGGAGGAGAGGCAGCAGGACTGGCCCTGGGCTGATGGTCATGAGGATAAAGAGAAGCAGACAGTTCAAGGATGCTGTGCAGAGCCAGGACTAGAAGCTCTGCATAGGAATCACAGGCCACTGGTCATCCTTTTTAACATGCTATTCACGTCCATGGGCAAGCACATTAGATACCAAGAATTAAGCATCTTTAATACTCCCCCTTCCTTTGTGAATTCACCTCACCATTTATTGCTCTTTGTTAAAATGGTATGTAGTCCCAGGTCTAAGCACTCCTTTGAGTTTTCACTTATCTTCTATGAAGCTCCTGTGCACATAAAATTAAAATGTGTGAGCCCTTTCTCCTGTTGAGCTGTCTTTTGTTAGTTTCATTCACAGGCCCCTATCACTGAACATAAAAGGGTAGAGAAAAAGATTTCATTTGTTCTCTCCCATAGTTTGATTGTAAAATGGTGCAGCTGCTTTGGTTCCTCAAAAAATTAAACACAAAATTGCCATGTAATCTGGCTAGTTCACAATAGCCAAAAGGTAGAAACAACACAAATGTCCACAGACAGATGAATGGATAAACAAAATGTGGCATATTCACACAATGTAATATTATTCAGCCCTAGAAAGGAAGGAAATTCTTAGCCAGGGATGGTAGCTCACGTGAGGTCAGGAGTTCAAGACCAGCCTGGCTAACATAGCAAAACCCTATCTCTACTTAAAAAAATACAAAAATTAGCTGGGCATGGTGGCACATGCCTGTAATCCCAGCTACTCTAGAGGCTGAGGCAGGACAATCGCTTGAACCTGGGAGGTGGAGGTTGCAGTGAGCCGAGATCATACCACTGGGTGACAGAGCAAGACTTTGTAGCATTAAAAAAAAAAAGGAAGGAAATTCCTTCATATGCTACAATGCAGATGAAACTTGAGGACGTTCTGCTCAGTAAGAGAAGTCAGAGGATAAAGGACAAATATTGTAAAATACCACTTATATGAAATGCTTAAAGTGGTCAAACTTATGGAGACAGAAAATAGCATGGTGCTTGCCAGGGACTGGAGTGAATGGAGAATGGGGGTGTCATGGTTAGGCTCTGTGTCCCCACCCAAATCTCATCTTGAATTGTAATCCCCATAATCCCCCTGGGCTGAGGGAGGGACCAGATGGGAGGTGACTGGATCATGGGCATGGGTTTCCCCATGCTATTCTCGTGATAGTAAGTTTTCACGAGATCTGATGGTTTGGGGTGTTTTTTGGAGACAGAGTCTCACTGTTTCGCCCAGGCTACAGTGCAGTGGTGTGATCTCAGCTCACTGCAACCTCTGCTTCCCGTGTCCAAGCAATTTTCCCACCTCAGCCTCCCAAGTAGCTGGGACTACAGGCGTGTGCTACCACACCCGACTAATTTTTCTATTTTTACTAGAGATAGGGTTTCATCATGTTGGTCAGGCTGGTGTCAAACTCCTGACCTCAAGTGATCTGTGTGCCTCAGTCCCCCAAAGTGCTGCGATTATAGGCGTGAGCCACCACACCCGACCATCCAATGGTTTTATAAGGTAGTATTCCGTGCTCTCGTTCCCTCTCTCTCACCTGCTGCCACAGAAGACACTCGTCTTTCCCTTCCACCATGATTGCAAGTTTCCTGAGGCCTTCCCAGCCACTCGGAACTGTGAGTCAATTAAACCTCTTTCCTTTATAAATTACCCAGTCTGGGGTATTTCTTTACAACAGTGTGAAAACAGAGTAGTACAGGAAGTGAGTGTTTATTGAAGACAGTTTCACTTCAGGAAGATTAACAAGTTCTGGATATGAATGGTGGTGATAGCTTCACATTATTAATACATTTAATCACTGAACTGCACACATAAAAATGGCTAAGATGGGGGCCAGGCACAGTGGTTCATGCCTGCCATCCCAGCACTTTAGGAGGCTGAGGCAGGAGAATTGCTTTAGTCCAGTTCAAGACCTACCTGGGAAACATGGCAAAATCTCGTCTCTACAAAATATACAAAAATTAGCCAGGCACGATGGTGCATGCCTGTAGTTCCAGCTACATGGGAGGCTGAGGTGGGAGGATTGCTTAAGCCTGATAGGTGGAGGTTACAGTGAGCTGAGCTCATGTCACTGTGCTCCAGCCTGGGCAATGAAGCAAGATCTTGTCTCAAAAAAAATGGTTAAGACATGTGTTTTGCTATAATTAAAACAAAACCAAACAGAACATCCTCATGGCCAGGAAATCTGAAGACTTGAAGAGATTCTTCAAATTCTACGGCAGGGAGTGGCAAATTGTCACCTGAGGGCCAGACCCAGCCCATGTCATCTGAGAGTTAGGGAAGGGTTTTGTTTTTTTGTTCGTTTGTTTTGAGGTGGGGTCTCCCTCTGTCACCCAGACTGGAATATAGTGGAGCAATCACAGTTTACTGCAGACTCAACCTCCCAGGCACAAGTGATCCTCCTACCTCAGCATCCCAAGTAGCTGGGACTACAGGCATAAGCCCTCATGCTCAGCCTGAGAATAATTTTTACAGCCATGTGTTTGCACTGGAACAGATAATAGCAAAAACCAACTGTGAACCCCAAGTTGTACTCGGTTATTATTATATTTTGAATTTCATCAATAAAAATATGTGGGAACTTTGTTTTCTCTCTTATCATACATGTTCCTAGATAATTTCCTCGAGTTTTCTTGAAATAGTTCCTATCTGGCACTTTCTAAAGAAAAGCCCCAGTCCACGGTGACAGGATGGGCACTGCTTTGGTAGTTTTCATTCCAAAGTTCTCCCAGGCTCGATTTAAGATTCTAGGCCAGGCTCCATGGCTCATGTCTGTAATCCCAGCACTCTGTGAGGTCGAGGCAAGAAGATCACTTGAGTCCTGGAGCTCGAGACTATCCTGGGCAACATGGCGAGACCCTGTCTCTACAAAAAATAGAAAAAGTAGCAAGGCACTGTGGTCCTAGCTACTTGGAGACTGAGGTGGGAGGATCATTTGAACCCAGGAGTTTGAGGCTACAGTGAGCTATGATTGCACCACTGCACTCCAGCCTGGGTGACACAGAGATACCACATGAAAAAAAATTCTAGAAGCAGTTCTGGGGGAAAAACCCACATGTTTAGGCAGGGAAGATATGAGGGTTGAAGAAAATCCAGCTCACGACTCAATAAGAGCGTGTTTCTAGAAGTCAGTGCCTGTCCTGGTCACTCCCATCCAGGCCATCTGGACTCACCCATGCCTCGGCGCTCCACAGCAGGGCGGCAGAGCTGGAGGGCTTCACGGACCAGGCAGACCTCAGGAGAGTCCAGGTGAGGGGCACAGAGGTCAAAGTCGTCCAGCAGGTCTTTCTTTGATGCTCCCAGAGATGCCCTGGCAGGAAATCCAGCTCATGCTGCCTGAGGGAGAGAAGGCAGGAGGAGGTAGGAAGTGCTTACCTCCCTCCAGTTCATCCTGGGAAATGAAGAATCATCTCTCTGTCTCCTCCAGGGCATCTCAGGCTCAGCAGTAGTGACACTGGGGCAGGATCATTCTCTGTGGAAAGGGGCTGAACTCTGCATTGTGGGATGTAATGCAGCATCCCTGACCTCCACCCACCAGATAGCAGTAGCACTCCCACCCCAAGTGTGACAATGAAACATGCCCACACACATTGTCAAGTGTCTCCTGGGAGGGCAGAATCTCCTCTGGTTGAGAATCACAGGGATGAGTGAATGGATGGATGGATAGACAGACAGAGAGACAGACAGAATGTTGGGTGGATGAATGCCTGGTTGGACAAACAGAAAGACAGGTGGGTGAAAGGATAGAATAATGGGTGGGTAGATGGATGGATGATGGATGAACAGAAAGGTAGATGAATTAATAGATAATGAACACGTAGATAGGTGGATGGATAGATAGAATGACGACAGATGGATGGGTAGATAGATAGAAGGATGGATGGATGGATGGTTAGAACCAGCTCATGGCTCAATGAGATCACAGATAGATGGGTGGATAAACCGATAGATAGATGGGTAGATGGATGGACAGACAGAAGATGAGTGGATAAATGGATGGATGGATAGACAAGAGGATGGGTGAATAAACAGATGGCTGGTTGGATGGATGGAAGGTTAGATGGATGCATGCATGCATGGATGGATGAATAGATGGATGGATGGACAGAAAGATGGGTGGATGGGTGGGTGGATGGATGGATGGATGGATGGATGGATAAATGGATGGATGGATGGATGGATGGATGGATGGATGGATGGATGGACAGAAAGATGAGTGGATTAGTGGGTGGATGGGTGGATGGATGAATGGATGGATGGATGGATGGATGGATGGATGGATGAATGGGTAGATGAATGGATTGACAAATAGACAGATAGGGTCCCTCATGATAAGGCAGGGGTTTTCACCCTGTGCTAACATTTGGAGCTAGATTGTTCTCTGTGGTGGGGTGCACTGTGCACTGTAGGGTGTTGAGCAGCATCCCTGGCCTCTACCCACCAGATTCAAATAGCACTTTCTCCACTAGTCATGACAACCAAAACCATCTGTGGACACTGTGAGGCATCCCCTCAGTATAGAATTGCCCCTTGTGAGACCCTCTGCCTTAAAAGGAACCAAGGACTTCCACATTTGCTGTTCACCCTCCCCAGGATCCAGAAGGCTGGAGCATGGTGCAGTCACCAGGCTTGGTCCCCTGAGATGGGGACAGCCCTTACCCAGAACCCTGTTTCAGCTCCTCCAGGTGGCCCGAGTGAAGTAGGTGATAGGGTAACTCCTTCAGCTTCCACAGGTTTGCAACTGTGTCTGAGAACCACAGAGGCTGAGGAGCCACCTGGCAGAGGAGAAGGGAGACTGCAGCTTGGACACAAGCCCATTCATTCACCCCATGCTCCAGATACTGCTGGAGGGAACGAGGATGCAATCGCAGACAGACATACCTGCATCTGCCCATTGGTTAGAGCTTGGAACTCAGAATTGAAGCCAGAGGTCACAGCACTTTCTGGGAGGAATAGGGAATGTTTCCTGAAGGTGGAGGCATGGGAACTGAGCCTCAGAATTAAGTGGGCATCTATGTGGCAAAATATAGTAGAAAACAGTGGCTTTCCAGGGCAAGGGCACAGCATGGGCAAAGAGATGGTGAAGTGAAAGGGCAGGTTGAGTTTGGGAGGACTGAATTATACGAGGCAGGTTAGAGGATGCTGGTGGGGAATGAGAGTAGGGAGCTTGTAGGCAGCAGATCACGAAGGCACTGAATATCAGGCTGGGTAGGTCAGGCTCAAGACCGAGGGCACTGGGGAGCTATGGAAGGTGTCAGAGAAGGGGTATAATCAGATTGGATTGTCAGAAGCACCCTTGGGAGGATGCACTAGGGCAAGAGACTGAGAGGTAGGCGAATGAAAGGGGTTCAGACCATGTACTAAAGGGACAGGTTGAAGCTGAACCTGCAGGGGCTCACAGGAAAGGATTTGTGGCTGGGATTACAGGTGCTTGCCATCACACTCAGCTAATTTTTTGTATTTTTAGTAGAGATGATGTTTCACAATGTTGGCCAGGCTGCTCTTGAACTCCTGACTTCAAGTGATCCACACACCTTGGCCTCCCGAGTGCTTGGATTACAGGCATAAGCCACCATGCCCAGCCAACGTTAGTTTGTTTATTTATTTATGTATTTTCTTTTTTTGAGATGGAGTCTTGTTCTGTCACCCAGGCTGGAGTGCAGTGGTGCAATCTCAGCTCACTGTAACCTCCACCTCCCGGGTTCAAGTGATTCTCCTGCCTCAGCCTCCCAAGTAGCTGGGATTACAGGCTTGCCACCATGCCAGGCTAATTTTTGTCTTTTTAGTAGAGACAGGGTTTTAACATGTTGGCCAGGCTGGTCTCGAACTCCTGACCTCAGGTGATCTGCCCCCCTCAGCCTCCCAAAGTGCTGGGATTACAGACATGAGCTATTGCATGTGGCCATATTTTTTAAGTTTAGAGACATGGTCTTACTCTGTTACCCAGCCTGGAGTGCAGTGACATGATTACAGCTCACTGCAGCCTTGAACTCCTGGGCTCAAGCGATCCTCCTACCTCAGCCTCCCACATAGCTGAGACCACAGGTGTGAGCCTCCATGCCTAGCTATTTTTTAATGTCTTTTTTTAAGATGGGATCTCACTATGGTGTCCAGGCTGGTCTCAAACTCCTGGCCTCAAGCAGTCCTCTTGCCTCAGCCTCCTAAAGTGCTGGGATTACAAGTGTGAGCTGCCATGCCTGGCCAAAAGTTTGTTTTGGGGCTTTTCTGTTTTTTTTTTTTTTTTTTTAAGAGTAAGCTCCATTTCAGATGGAAAAGATCACAGACAAAAGAACATTAAGAGGAAAGAAAATCCTGGAAGGCTTCCTGAAGGAAGAAGTATTTGACATGAGCCTTGAGGTGTTTGAGAGGCAGAAATGAGAGGGTAGCATCCAAGCTAAGGATGTCAAAGCTTAGTGCTCCTGGACACGTGAGAAAAAAGGCTGGAAGGAAATGCATGGAATACTGACGGGGGAGGGAGGATCCGGGGACAGGTCCTGAGTGGGGAATTCTGGGTGACTTTGATTCTTTGATCTTCTCTGTGTATTTTGCAATAATCTGTACTATTCTTATAACTAGAAGATAAAATAAGCACTTTTGTTGAGATAAGGTCTTCCTCTGTCACTCAGTCTAGAGTGCAGTGGTGCAAACTACGCTCACTGCACCCTCTGCCTCATAGACTCACGCGATCCTCCCACTGCAGCCTCCTGAAAGCTGGAACTACAGGCACGCACCACCACATCAAGTTAGTGTTTGTTTTTTTTTGTATAGACAGGGTCTCACTATGTTGCCCAGGTTGGTCATGAACTCATGGGCTCAAGCAATCCATCCGCCTTAACCTCCCAAAGTGCTGGGATTACAGGCGTGAGCTACTGCACCGGGCAAAATAAGCCCTGTTTTAAAGTGCACAGTGCATTTGGGGACCTTGTGATTGGAAATCAGATTGAACCATGGAATTCACAGAGAAAAATATCAGATAACAAATAAATAATGGATGCATGGATGGATGGAAGGATGGATGGATGGATAGATGGATGGGTGGGTGCGTGGATGGATGGGTGGGTGGGTGGGTGGATGGATGGATGGATGGAAGGATGGAAGGATGGCTGGATGGCTGGGTGGGTGGATGGATAGATGGATTAGTGGATGGATAGATGGATTAGTGGATGGGTGGGCAGATGAATGGATGGATGGGTGGATGGGTGGGTGGATGGATGGATGGATGGGTGGATGGATGGGTGGATGGGTGGATAAGTAGGTGGGTGGATGGATGGATGGATGAGTGAATGAGTGGATGGGTGGGTGGATGGATAGATGGATGGGTGAGTGGATGGACAGATGGGTGGATGGGTGGGTAGGTGGATGGGTGAATAGATGGGTGGATGGGTGAACCGATGGATGGATGGATGGATGGATGGATGGGTGGATGATTGGGTGGATGGGTGGATGGATGGGTGGATGGGTGGATGGATGGATGGGTGGGTGGATGGATAGCTGGATGGGTGGATTGGTGGACGGACAGATGGGTAAAACTCATGCCTCATGAAAAGTCAGAGGGTAACATGTTTAAATTGTCAGGTTTATTACGCATCCATGTAACAATACATCCATGTAACAAACTGCACTTATACTGCTGAAGTTTATTTAACTGGGAGTGGTGGTGTGTGCCTGTAATCCCAGCTACTCCGGAGGCTGAGATGGGATAATCCCTTGAAGCTGGGAGGCAGAGGTTACAGTGAGCCAAGATTACGCCACTGCACTCCAGCCTGGGAGAAAGAGTGAGGCTCCATCTCAAAGAATAAAAATTACACCAAAATATGAGTTAAATTGAGGGCAGGGGTGTATAATGGCTCAGAATGAAAGTAAACCTTAGCTTTAGTAAGCTCTATTGAAGATGGAGAGAACTGACCAGGTGTAACAGGATTAGACCAAAAAAATGTATTCAATATTTTGGATTTTGTCAGCTGGTCTTGGTGGCTCATGCCAGTAATCCCAGAACTTTGGGAGGCCAAGATGGAAGGATTGTTTGAGCCCAGGAGTTTGAAATCAGCCCCGGCAACATGGTGAAATCTTATCTCTACAAAAAATAAAAAGTAGCCAGGTGTGGTGACATGCACCCGCGGTCCCAGCTACTCAGAAGGCTGAGGTGGGAGAATGGCTTGAGCCTAGGAGGTCAAGGCTACAGACAGCCGTAATGTTGCCTCTGCACTCCAGCTTGGACAACAGACAGAGAGAGACCTTGTCTCAAAAAAAAACTTTTGTCATTTTTTTTTAATTTTGTGAATTAAAAATTGTGGAAATTTGGGGGAAAAATCCTCTGAGATGCCATGAGTTTGGGGGAAATTCTAATATGCTTCCAGATATGATTATTTTTCCCTTTGCAAAGTTGCTGTGAGGGATTAAATCCACCTCCAAATTGGGGTAGAAGAGCCTGGGCGAGGTGGCTCACACTGTAGTCCCAAACCTTTGGGGTGCTGAGGAGGGTGGATCACTGGGCTTGAGGCCAGAAATTCAAGACCAGCCTGGCCAACATGATGAAACCCTGTCTCTACTAAAAATACAAAAATTAGCTGGGCATGGTGACACATGCTTGTAGTCCCAGCTACTGGGGAGGCTGAGGCAGGAGAATGGCTTGAACCCAGGAGATGGAAGTTGCAGTGAGCTGAGATCATGACACAGCACTCCAGCCTGGGAAACAGAGCAAGACTGTCTAAAAAAAAATTGGGGTAGAAGGGACATCTTCCCCTCTGTGGGAAAGGAGAAGGAGGAGGTCAGGAGGATGTTTGGAGTGCAAAAGGGAGAAGGGAGGAGGTGAGCCATGCCAGACAGGGTGGAGGGTACAGGTGGGGAGCAGGGGTCCCAGGTACCTCACCTTTCAGTCCAAGTTGAGGGGTTTCCCCACAAGTGGCAGAGTGAATGAGCTTCTTGGTACGCTGGCCCCAGGTCCCTGAGAAGAAGTCAGCCAGGACTCCATGCCTTTCAGCTCTCTTGGACCCTGACAGGTAGCAGTCACGGACCACCTGGACCAGCTGTCTACACAGAGGGTATACAGGCTGATGGATCTGGAGACCCATCGAGCTCAAAGGTGGCTGCCTGCCTTCCTGGAGGCAGTTCCCAAATGCCAAGCCATCCTAAACCCATCTGTGGACCACCTGTGCTGTTTGATACGTAACATCTATCTCTAAATTGGTCCGTGTTTTCTTTTTCCTTACATAAACTTACCTTCAAAGAGGAACCTTTGGGCTCCTCCAAAATGTTAACATAAAATAACTTATCACATGACCCAGCAGATCCACTCCTGGGTTTTTATCCAGAATAATTTAAAAAAAAAAACAGGTGTTCAGGCTGGGCGCAGTGGCTCACACCGGTAATCCTGATACTTTGGGAAGCTGAGACAGGCAGAGCACCTGAGATAAGGAGTTCAAGACCAGCCTGGCCAACATGGTGAAACCCTGTCTCTACTAAAAAAACAAAAACAAAAATTAGCTGGGTATGGTGGTGGGCACCTGTAATCCCAGCTACTCAGGAGGTTGAAGCAAGAGAATCACTCCTCCCAGGTGGAGGTTGCAGTGAGCCCAGATTGTGACACTGCACTCCAGCCTGGGTGACAGAGACAGACTCCAAAAAGAAAGAAAAGAAAAGAAAAGTAGGAAGGAAGGAAGAGAAAGAGAGAGGAAGAAAGAAAGAGAGAGAGAGGGGGAGGGAGGGAGAAGGAGGTGGGGGAGAGAGAGAAAGAATGTTGGAGGGAGAAAAAG
Organism: Mico argentatus; assembly: GCA_963573565.1. NCBI lineage: Eukaryota > Metazoa > Chordata > Mammalia > Primates > Cebidae > Mico > Mico argentatus. Next base: position 38,163 of record CAUYNR010142749.1, on the reverse strand, counting down.
AAAGAGAGAGAGAGAGAAAGCAAGCAGGCAAGAAAGAGGGGGAGGGAGGGAGGGAGGAAGGAAGGAAATGAAGAAAAAGAAGGAAGATGTTCAAACAAAGACTTACACATGCATGTTCACAACAGCAAAAACATGGAAGCAATGCAAGAGTCCATCTATAGATGAAGATAAACAAAATGTGTCCATTCATACAATGAAATATTATGTAGCTATGAAAAGGAATGAAGAACCGATCCCTGCTACGATGTGAATGAACCTCAAAAACATGATGCTGAGTGAAAGAAGCCAGACACAAAAGGCCACGCGGTGTTTAATTCCATTTATCTGAAATGTCCAGCCAAATCCATAGAGACAGGAAGCAGATGAGTGGCTGCCAGGGGCTGGGGGAGGGGAGTGGGGAGTGACTGCTGATGGGGACAGGCTCTCCTTTTGGGGGGATGGAAATGTTCTAGAACTAGGCAGAGGTGAGGGTGCGACATTGTGAGTGTACTAAAATACCACTTAGTTGTCCACTTTAAAATGATGAATTCTGGCTGGGTGCAGTGGCTCACACCTGTAACCCCAGCACTTTTGGAGGCTGAGGCAGGCAGATCACCTGAGGTCAGGAGTTCAAGACCAGTCTAGCCAATATGGTGAAACCCCGTCTGTACTAAAAATACAAAAATTAGCTAGGCATGGTGGCTCATGCCTGTAATCCCAGCTACTCAGGAGGCTGAGGCAGGAGAATCACTTGAACCCAGGAGGCAGAGGGTGCAGTGAGCTGAGATTGCACCACTGCACTCCAGCCTGAGTGACAGAGCAAGATTCCATCTCAAAAAATAATAAAAGAAGATGTGGTGAATTGGCCAGGCATGGTGGCTCATACCTGTAATCCCAGCACTTTGGGAGACCAAGGTAGGTATGTTTCTTGAGCCCCGGATTTCGAGACCCCATCTCTAAAAAATTTTTTTTAATTAGCCAGGCATGGTAGTGCATGTCTGTAGTCCCAGCTACTCTGGAGGCTGAGGTGGGAGGGTTGCTTGAGCCCAGGAGTTTGAGGCTGCAGTGAGCCATGATGACACCACTGTACTCCAGCCTGGGTGAGACCCTGTCTTAAAAACAATCAAAATAAAATAAAATAATGCAGTGAATTTTATGTTATGTGGGCTTCACCCAGTTTTGTTTAGTTTAGTTTGAAACAAGATCTCACTCTGGGGCCTAGGCTGGAGCGCAGTGATGCAATCACGGGTCACTGTAGCCTCAAACTTCTGGGGCTCAAGTGATCCTCCCGCCTCAGCCTCTTAAGTAGCTGGGACCACAAGAGTGTACCATCACACCTACCTAATTTTCTTACATTTTTTTTAGAGATGGGGCCTCACTGTGTTGCCCAGACTGGCCTCCAACTCCCGGCTTCCAGCAATCCTCCCGCCCTGGCCCCCCAAAGTGCTGGGATTACAGACGTGAGCCATTGCATCCAGCCTCAACTCAATTTTAGAAATGAGTGGATTTTGCCAGTGTTCAAACTGGACTTGATTCCTTGGGAATGTGGGAAGGATCTGGTTCTGAGAAGACCCCCTGCCAGCGAGCTCTCATTCTCAAGGTCCCACCCAGGCAGTGTTACTGACACTTCTGCCTGGACCTACCTGTGGGCAATGGCCAAGAGGGTGGAGCCATCCACAGGCCTCCACGCCAAGCAGTATCCCAGATCCCAACGAAGCCGCACCCACAGCAGGGATGGGAATCGCAGCAGCTCCTTGCTGGGTGGGATCCAATCCCGGTACACAGCCTGCAGGACCTCATCATCCAAGGAAAAGACATCCTTCAGCTCTGCCTCCGAGAGATCATGCCTGGGAGGAGGGATGGGGCTTTGAGGCACATCTCCTGTCTTCTGAGTTTGGAAGACGCAGAAGCCAAGAGAGGGAGGGATACAGCCACCTGCACGGTGTGCAGTGCATCACCTGGGATCAGCATTTGGACAGCGCCCACAAGGGCCCAAGCCGGGTCAGGGCAGTACCCACCAAGGAAGACCTTTTCCAATCTTTTCTTCCGCATGCACGCCTACAGAATCTTGAAACGCCCGCTCCTCAACCTCAAAGGGGTCTGAGACGGACAGCACAGCGAGGGAAGGATGAGGTAACTCAAGGAAAATGATGCAGAAACCAACTGCCCCCACCCCGCCCAGCCCCGGCCCACCCAGGGGTGTCGTTAATTAGGAAAAGTGGGCGGGGCGTGGTGGCTCATGCCGGTAATCCCGGCACGTTGGGAGCCTGAGGCAGGAGGATCGCTTGAGGCCAGAGTTCAAGACCAAGCTAGGCAACACAGGGAGACCCCATCTCTACAAAAAATTAAAAAATTTGTTGGGACATGGGGGCATATGCCTGTAGTCCCTGCTACTCGGGAGACTGAGGTGGAAGGATCGCTTGAGCCCCGGAGGTTGAGGCTACAGTGAGCTGTGATTGCACCACTGCACTCCAGCCTGGGCAAAAGTGAGACTCTGTCTCTAAAATAAATACATAAATAAATTAACAAATGAATAAAAATAAGGTTAAACTAATTAAAAATTAATACAATTTAAGATTCAGTTTCTGGGTTGCATGAACGGCCTTTCAAGTGCTCCATGGTTTCCATGGCTTGTAGTTACGATGGGATACCCAACACTACTCTTTGAAACCGTTCTTTCCATTTTTGTTTTTGTTGTTGTTGCAGTGGCACCATCTTGGCTCACCGCAACCTCTGCCTCCTGGGTTCAAGTGATTCTTGTGCCTCAGCCTTCTGAGTAGCAGGGACTACAGGTGTGCACCACCATGCCTGACTAATTGTTGTATTTTTTGTAGAGATGGGGTCTCCCTGCGTTGACCAGGCTGTCGTCCAACTCCTGACCTCAGGTGATCTGCCCGCCTCAGCCTCTCAGAGTGTTGGGATTGCAGGCATGAGCCACTATACCTGGCCTGCAAATGGCGCTATAATATGGTATCAGAGCCCAGAAGATGTGCCCATGGTCATGGGAGAACCACTGGGTTGAGAGCCCATCCTCATCCCCAAAGACACCTTCTAAGCAATGCGAACCCCAGGGCAGGCACCTCACTTGGCACTCCCACAGGACCCACCTAGCCTGAATTGTAAAACAGGGCTGTGCATGGTCACCCAGGCTTGCATTTGATCCTGGATGAGAGACCTTGGCAAGTAATGTACCTCCTCTTTGCCTCAGTTTCCTCATCTGCCAAAAGCAAAACTGTTGAGGGCTGAGAAGATAATGCACCAGTTTCCCTTATTCTGAGCTCTTATTCCAGCGAGCATGACCTCATTGAGGCCTCCAGCAGCCTTGGGGAATAGATGCTCCTCCCAATCAGCCCTTCTGTGCAGGGGAGGAAGTGAGGCTCCCAGAGGGCATGGGGCATGCCTGAGTACAGCGTTTCTTGGGCTCGCACTGTTGATGTTTGGGGTCAGATTATTTTTTTAGGGTGGGGACCGTCCTGTGTGTTGTAGGACAGCAGTCTCCCATCTTTCTGGAACCAGGGATTGGTTGCTTGGAAGCCATTTTTTTTCCATGGACGGGTGGGGGTGATGGTTTTGGGATGATCAAGTGCATTACATTTATTGTATATTTTATTTTGTATATTACATTGTAATATATAATGAAATAATTATACAACTCCCCATCATGTAGAATTAGTGGGAGCCTTGAGCTTGTTTTCCTGCAACTAGATGGTCCCATCAGGAGGTGATGGGAGACAGTGACAAGTCATCAGGCATCAGATTCTCATAATTTCTGAGCAACCTAGGTTACTCATATGCACAGTTCCCAATAGACTTGAGCTCCTATGAGAATCGAATGATGCTGCTGACCTGACAGAAGGTGGAGCTCAGGCGGTACAGATACAGATGAAGATGCACCTGCTTGCCTGCTGCTCACCTCCTGCTGTGCAGCCTGGCTCCTAACAGGCCACGGACTGGTAGCGGTACTGGGGGTTGGGTTGGGGACCCCTGTTGTAGGATGTGTAGCACCCTTCACTGAAGCCCCCACCCACCAGATGCTGGTAGCATGATAGATAGACAGACAGACATACAGATAGGCATGTAGACTATAGATAGACAGACAGGATGGAAGGATAGATGGAATTTAGAGAGAATGGATGGAAGATCAATATGATGGGTAGATGGATGAAAGATAGAGATGATGGATGGATGATTGGATGGAAGGTTCAGAGGATGGATGGACAGATACAAGATAGATTATAGAAAGATAGATATAACTAAGAGATAGAACAATAGACATGGAGATAAACATAAAGATAAATAGATTATAAATAAATAGATACAGATGGGCAGATAGGTATATAGTTGACACTTGAATAACACAGGTTTGAACTGCAAGAATCCACTTACATGTGAATTTTCTTTCACCTGTGCTGTCTCTGAGACAGCAAGACCGAGCCCCCCTCCTCCTTCTCCTCCTCTTCCTCCTCCTCCTCTGCCTACTTAACTTAAGATGAGAAGGATGAAGGTCTTTGTGATGATCCACTTCCACTTCATGAATAGTAAATGTGCTTTTCTTTTTTTTAATTTAATTTAATTTTTTTTAATTTAGTTGCCTCTTGTAGCTTCTAGGCTCCCAAATAAATGTGTTTTTCTTCCTTATTTTTTCTTTTTTTGAGACAGAGTCTCGCTCTGTTGCCCAGGTTCAAGTGCAATGGCGTGATCTCAGCTCACTCCGCCTCTTGGGTTCAAGCAATTCTTGTATTTAGCCTCACAAATAGCTGGAATTACAAGCATGGGCCACTGTGCCCTAGCCCCCCCTTATGATTTTCCTGCTATCCTTTTCTCTACTTTGCTTTATTGTAGGAATGCAGTCTGTAATACATAAAACACGAAATACATGTTCATCAACCGTTTATGTTACTGGTCAACAGTAAGCTATTAGTAGTTAAGTTTTGGGGGAGTCAACAGTTATACATCAATTTTGAGCTATGTTGGGAGATATTTGGTTCCCCTAATCTCCAGGTTGTTCAAGAGCCAACTGTATATACAGAAACAGATTACAGGTCATCCATGGTGGCTCATGTCTATAATATCAGCAGTTTTGGAGGCCCTGGGAGGATTGCTTGAGCCTAGGAGTTTGAGACCAGCCTGGGCAACATAGTGAAACCTTGTCTCTACTAAATAAATAATTAAATAAATAAATAAGGCTGGGTGCGATAGCTTATTTCTGTTATCCCAGCACTTTGGGAGGCCAAGGTGGGTAGATTACTTGAGGCTGGGAGTTTGAAACCAGCCTGGCCAACATGGCAAAACTCTGTCTCTACTAAAAATACAAAAATTAGCCAGGCATGTGGTGCATGCCTATAATCCCACCTACTTGGGAGACTCTGACATTAGAATCACTTGAACCCAGGAGGCTTCAGCCTAGGCAACAGAGTGAGACTCTGTCTCAAAGAAAAAAAAAGAAGAGTAAATAGATAACTGGGGGTGGTGGTGTGCACCTGTAGTCTCAGCTATTCAGAGGGGGCTGAGATAAGAGGATCGCTTGAGTCCAAGAAGCCAAGACTGCGGTGGGCTGTGATCAAGTCACTGAACTCCAGCCTGGGTAACAGAGAGTGATACTCTGTCTCAAAAAGAAAAATAAGAAAGAGAGAGAGAGAGAGAGAGAGTGCTCGAGAGATAGTAAAGATAGATGGGATCAATATAGATGAGCAATAGAGAGATAGATACAGAGATTGATTGATTATAAATGAATAGATGGATAGAGATAGAGATGATAGATAAAGAGATAATTTAAATAGGTGGATAGATTAAAATGGTGTATTTGTAGATGTGGGATAAATATAGAGTTAGACAGGTAGAGACAGATGTTAGAGAGATACAGTGATAGATTACTAGAGGTAACAGCTAGACAGAGATAGAGATGATACATATTTATTGATGGGACATAGAGAAATATATATAGACATGATATAGATAGACATGATGGGTGGATGAATGGATGAATGAAGATAGAGATGATGAATACAAGGAAGATAGAGATGATGGGTGGATGGATGGATGAAAAATAGAGATGATGGATGGAAGGAAGATAGAGATGATGGGTGGATGGATGGATGATGGAAGATAGAGATGATGTGTGGATGGATGGAAGACAGATATGATGGGTGGACGAATGGTGGACGGATGGAAGATAGAGATGATGGGTGAATGGAGGGATGATGGAAAATAGAAATGATGGGTGGATGGATAGATGGATAGATGGATGTATGGAAGATAGAGATGATGGGTAGATGGATGGATGATAGAAGATAGAGATCATGGGTAGATGGATAGGTGGATGGATGGAAGACAGAGTTGATGGGTGGATGGATGGATGGAAGATAGAGATGATGGGTAGATGAGTGGATGGATTGATGGATGGATGGTTGGATGGATGGATGGATGGAAGATAGAGATGATGGGTGGAAGAAAGAATAGAGTGGATGGATAGACAGATGGATAGATGGATGATAGAGATGATGGATGGAAGGAAGATAGAGATAACGGGTGGATGGATGGATGCAAGATAGAGATGATGGGTGGATGGATAGATGGAGAGAAGGAAGATAGAGATGATGGGTGGCTAGATGGATGGATAGATGGATAGATGGAAAGTAGAGTTGATGGGTGGATAGATGGATGGATAGAAGATAGAGATGATGGGTGGATGGATGGATGAAGATAGAGTTGATGGGTGGATGGATGGAAGATATAGATGATGGGTGGATGAATGGATGGATGGATAGATGGATAGATGGATGGTAGAGATGATGGGTGGGTGGATGGATGATGGAAGATAGAGATGATGGGTAGATGGATGGATAGACGAATGGATGGAAGGAATATAGAGATGATGGGTGGATGGATGGAAGATATAGATGATGGGTGGATGAATGGATGGATGGATAGATGGATGGTAGAGATGATGGGTGGGTGGATGGATGATGGAAGATAGAGATGATGGGTGGATGGATGGATAGACAAATGGATGGAAGGAATATAGAGATGATGGGTGGATGGATGGATGGATGGAAGACAGAGATGATGAGGATGGATAATAGAAGATAGAGATGATGGGTGGATGGATGACTAGATAGATGGAAGGAATATAGAGATGATGGGTAGATGGATGGAAGGGATATAGAGATGATGGGTGGATGGACGGATGGATGGATGGAAGATAGAGATGATTAATGGATGAATGGATGGATGGATAGATGGATGGTAGAGATGATGGGTGGATGGATGGATGATCAAAGATAGAGATGATGGGTGGATGGATGGATGGAGGATAGAGTTGATGGATGGATGGAGAGATTGATGGAAGATAGAGATGATGGGTAGATGGATGGATGATAGAGGATAGAGTTGATGGATAGATAGATGGATGGAAGATAGAGTCGATGGATAGATGGATGGAAGATACAGATGATGGGTAGATGGATGGATGGATGGAAGACAGAGATAATGGGTGGATGAATGGATGAATGGATGGAAGATAGAGATCATGGGTGGATGGATGGATGGTAGAGTTGATGGATGGATGGATGGAAGATAGAGATGATGGGTATATGGATGGATGGATGGAAGACAGAGATGATGGGTAGATGAATGGATGGATGGAAGACAGAGATGATGGGTAGATGAATGGATGGATGGATGGATGGATAGATGGATGGAAGATAGAGATGATGGGTGGATGGATAGATGATGGAAGTTAGAGATGATGGGTTGATGGATGGATAGAAGATAGAGATGATGGATGGATGAATGGATGAATGGATGGATGGAAGACAGAGATGATGGGTGGATGGATGGATGATAGAAGATAGAGATGATGGATGGATGTATGGATGAATAGATGGAAGACAGAGATGATGGGTGAATGGATGGATAGATGGAAGACAGAGATGATGGTTGGATGGATGGATGGATAGATGGATTGAAGATAGAGATGATGCATGGATGAATGATTGGATAGATGGATGGAAGACAGAGATGATGGGTGGAAGAAAGAATAGAGTGGATGGATAGATGGATGGATGGATGGAAGATTGAGATAATGGGCAGATGGATGGATAGATGAATAGAAGACAGAGATGATGAGTAAAGGGAAGATAGAGATGATGGATGGAAGGGTAGATGGAACTTAGAGAGAATGGATGGAAGGATGGAAGATTGAGATGATGGATAGATGGATGGAAGATAGAGACAATAGATGGATGGAAGGTTGAGATGATGAATTGATGGATGGATGGATGATAATAGAGATGATGGAAGGAGGGAGGGAGGGAGGGATTGATGGATGGATGAATGGATAGTGTCTCTTGTGCTAAGGCAAGGTTTCTTACCCTCTGCACTATCAACATCTGGGGCTGGATCATTCTCTAAAGTAGAACCATCCTTTGCACTATAGGGTGTTAAACAGCATCTCTGGACTCCACTCAGTAGAGACACCAAGAGCACCACCCTGCTCAGTCATAACAACCCAAAATGCCTCCAGACACTGTCTAGTGTCCCCTGGGTGGGGGGCAGAACTATCCTGAGGTGACAACCTCTGGACTAGAAGGATTTCAGGTCTGCTCCAAGAGAGAAGCTGTCACCATCCCGCCACATGGATCTGATGTGTAAGCATGACATGTTTTCATGGAACTGGAGCAACCAGAATCCTCCACCTCATCATCATGTTTCATAACCACCTCCCACGCTGGCCCAGTGAGACACTTGGCTTTCCTGATTGGACCAGAGAGAGTACCAAGTAGGCCAACTGATTCTGTCTCCCTGGACTTTGGAATTGGGACCCAAAGAACAAGTCAGTAAGATGGCACCAGGTCCCAGAAACACGAGCTCTTGATGCCAACTGTGACTCAAGGCAAGCTGCTGAAAGAAGAGTCTACAAGGAGAGTTGATGTGCAGAGAGGACCCCAAAGGGAGAAGGAATGTATTATTATTTTATTATTTGAGACAGAGTCTTGCTCTGTCACCCAGGCTGGAGTGTCATCTTGGCTCACTGCAACCTCCACCTCCAGTATTCAAGCAATTCTCCTGCCTTAGCTTCCCTAGTAGCTGGGATTATAGGTGCACGCTACCATGCCTGGCTAAGTTATTGTATTTTTAGTAGAGACAGTTTCATCATGTTGGTCAGACTGGTCTCAAACTTCTGACCTCAAATTATCCAGCCACCTCAGTCTCCCAACGTGCTGAGGTGACAGGTGTGAGACACCTCACTTGATCCCATTATTTGTTTTTTTTTAGAGACAGGGTCTCACTCCATCTCCCAGGCTGGAGTGCAGTGGTGCAATCACAGCTCACTGCAGCCTCAAACTCCTGAGCTCAAATAACCCTCCAGCCTCAGCCTCCTGAGTAACTGAGACTGCACACACTCACACCCTGATAATTTTTTTTTAATTTCTGTAGACATGGGGTCTACAAAAATAAATTTGTAGGAGAAACTACCCTGATTTTTATGACAGTTTCCACGACAACTCACTTCCCCCAAGCTGACTTCAACAGAATGGCCTGATAGGCCACCCCCTCTATTCTGGAACATGTCCCAGTCATTATTTGCACTTTTTTTTGGAGACAGGGTCTTGCTCTGTTGCCCAGGCTGGAGTGCAGTGGCACGATCACAGCTCACTGCAGCCATGACCCCCTGGCTCAATGAATCCTCCTGCCTCAGATGAGTAGCTGGGACTACAGGTGTGCGCCACCATGCCCAGCTAATATTTGTATTTTTCATTGAGGCAGGAGGTTGCACTTTGTTGCCCAGGCTGGTCTTGAACTCATGGGCTCGAGTAACTCTCCCACCTCAGGCTCCCAAAGTGCTGGGATTATGGGTGTGAGTCACAAGAGCAGGCCGTATTTGTACTCTTACAGAGTGTAGGCCAGTCAGGAAATCTGGGATATGCCCTCTGGAGTCAGCTATAAGATGACCCTGAATTTCCCTAACTCCCCATAGGAATAAAGCCCCCCTCTCCCCTCTCCCCTCTCCCTTTTCCCTTCTCCCCGCTCCCTGCTCCCCTCTCCTCTGTCTCCCAGTCCGTAGTGCACTGTTGCAATCACGGCTCACTGTAGCTTTCAACTCCTGTGCTCGAGTGATCCTCCTGTCTCAACCTCCTGAGTAGCTGCGTCTACAGGCATGCACCACCATGCTCAGCTAACTTAAAAAAAATTGTTGTATAGACAGCAGTCTCACTATATTGCCTAGGCTGGTCTCAAACTCCTGGATTCAAGTGATCGTCCCAAAATACTGGGATTACAGGCGTGAGCCACTGCACCCAGCCTACTCTCTCATCTCTTACAGTAGCATGAATGTGTTTCTATTTCTGTCAAAGAAGCAGAAAGACCTCCTTGCTGGGGTAACCGCCACCCTCTAGATTAATTTGTGGTAACTGACAAAGGTCTGAAATGGCACAGGCTGAGAAAGAATAAAACCGTCCCCCTAAGACCGAGAAGAGGCAAAACTGTGTCATCCAGCATTCTGGATGGTGGTTTTGAGTGTTTGCTGTTGGCCGGTTGCAGTAAAGGCAGAGTTTGTTCCTTGATGTCTCTGCCAATTGGCAGAGGAGACACTCCGGGGAGGGAGTTTTGCTGTTTGAGCGCTACTGATTAACCTCTTCCTCTCTGCTGCTTGTTATTTTTGCCTTTTTCTCCTTCCTTCCTTCCTTCTCTTTTTTCCTTTTCTTCCTTTCTTTCCTCTTTTCATTTTTTGTTTCTTTCCTTTCCCTTTCTTCCTTTCTTCTTCTTCCCTTTTCCTTCCTTCCCTCTTTCCTCTTTCTTTCCTTCCTTCCTCCCCCCTTCTTCTTCTTTTCCTCTCTCTCTCTCTCTCTCTCTCTCTCTCACTCTCAGATGGAATCTCACTCTGTCACCAGGCTGGAGCACCATGGCACAATCTCAGCTCACTGCAATCCCCACCTCCAGGGTTCAAGTGATTCTCCTGCCTCAGCCTCCTGAGCAGCTGGGATTTGTAATCCACCACCATCCCAGCTAATTTTTGTATTTCTAGCTGAGACAAGGTTTCGTCATGTTGGCCAGGCTGGTCTCAAACTCCTGACTTCAAGTGATCTACCTACCTTGGTCTCCCACAGTGCTGCAATTACAGGCATGAGCCACCACACCAGGCCTCTCTGTCTCCCTCCCTCCCTTCCTTCCTTTCCTCCTTTCTCTCTCTCCCTCTCCTTCCTCCTTCCTTCCCTCTCTCTCTTTTCTTGCTATATCAAAAAAGCAATCTCTGCATGTTACTTTGGACTCCTCATTTACACCTAGCATCTCTGAGCAATGGCCCAGACTACCATGACCCAGGTTTATTGCAATTTATAACCCTCAGACTTTACTGGCTTAAGCAACCACGTAGGCAGCCTTTTCTTTCTTTTGCATATATGTGTTTATTTTCCCAGTTTTGTTGAGGTATTGTTGACAAACAAAAATTATATTTATCTGGGCACAGTGGTGCATGCCTGTAGTCCCAGCTACTCTGCTTGGCAGGCTGAGGTGGGAGGATCACTTGAGCCTGGGAGTTGGAGGCTGCAGTGAGCTATGATCGCACCACTGCACTCCAGCCTAGGTGACAGAGCCAGACCCGTAGCTCTAAAAATAAAAATAAAAAAACAGGCCAGGTGCAGTGGCTCACACCTGTAATCCCAGCACTTTGAGAGGCCAAGGTGGGGTGGATCATGAGGTCAGGAGTTCAAGACTAGCCTAGCCAAGATGGTGAAATTCCATCTCTACTAAAAATACAAAAATTAGCAGGCGTGGTGGCAGGCACCTATAATCTCAGCTACTCGGGAGGCTGAGGCAGGAGAATGTCTTGAACCTGGAAGGCAGAGGTTGCAGTGAGCTGAGATTGTGCCACTTCACTAGAGCCTGGGCAACAAGAGTGAAACTTGGCCTCAAAAAAGAAAAAAAGAAATGAAAAGGCCAGGTGCGGTGGCTCATGCCTGTAATCCCAGCACTTTGGGAGGCTGAGGCAGGTGGATCACCTGAGGTCAGGAGTTCGAGACCAGCCTGGCCAACATGGTAAAACCCTGTCTCCACTAAAAATACAGAAATTAGTTGGGCATGGGGACAGGTGCCTGTAATCCCAGCTACTCAAGAGGCTGAGGCTGAGAATCACTTGAACCCAGAGGTGGAGGTTGCAGTGAGCCAAGATTGCAGCAGTGCATTCCAGCCTGGACAGTAAGAGTAAAAACTCCATCTCAAATAAATAAATAAATTATATTTAGCTGGGCACAGTGGTGCACGCCTGTAGTCCCAGCTACTCAGGAGGTTGAGGTGTGAGCATCACTTGAGCCTGGGAGTTCGAGGCTGCAGTGAGCTATGATCACACCACTGCACTACAGCCTGGGTGACAGAGCCAGACCTCCAACTCTAAAAGTAAAAAAATTAAACATAAATAAATAAATAAGAGTTTCCATGCACAGAGACTCACCGGGAGGAGACAATGTAGCCCAGAACATGGGCCACAAGGAGCCGCCCGTGCTGCTCCAGGCGGGCGCAGAGCTGGTGCATGGCTTCCTCTGCGGTGCTGGCCAGAGGGGCAGGCACAGTAAAGGAGGCCCATTTCCAGGCCTTCTCAAAGGCCAGCCTCAGCCACCCCGGGTTCCCACACTCCAGGAGGCTGGCCCAGAGCAAATCTGTGTGCACGGGGCTCAGTGTCCTCTTCGCCACCGCCAGCAGGAGTTGAATCATCTCCTGGCCTTGGTTTCCAGAGAGGGGCTTCACCTCCCAGTAGGCCTCCAGGTCAGGGAGCATCTGCTGTAATGCATCTAAAACCCCACATGCCCCTAAGCAAGCCGAGAGGATGAGGTGCACCCTCGGGGGGCAGTTGAGAGGCAGCCAGGGCACCCTCCGAGCATGGCGGGCAGAGTCCAGGTCATCCATAGCATCCAGCAGGAACACGAGAGACTCAAAGTTTCTGTAGGAGACGGTGTGGAGGAGGACGTGGGAAAAGTGGACCATTCTAGTGTGGGCATCCAGGACCTGGGCAGGGGCAGGGGCAGCCCATAGGCCAGGCACACCTGGAAGCAGATGCTCTTCAGCAGGCCGTGGGCATCTGAGCTCATCTGCGACGTCCCCAGCAGCTGCAGGATGGTCACTGTCTTGTGCCTGAGCAGCCTTGGCATCTGCTCGGCCAGCTTGCACATCAGGGCCGTCTTTCTGATGCCCGGGACTCCAAAGAGTACCGGGGGGGGGGGGTGTGTGGCTTGCTGTCATCCTGCCTGAGCTGCTGTTCGAGCCGGGCTAGGAGTTCCAGGCATCCGCAGAAAGTCTGGGTGACCTCCGAGCTCTGCTAAAGGTGGTGGCAGGTCTCTTGGTAGAGCCACGCCATCTCCTGCCTGGCCACATCTAGCTCACGGAGGTGTTCAAGGACCTGGTGATTGACCCTTGCCACAAACTGTTCACCCAGCTCCTTCAGGTAGCAGGCGTGAGTCTTGTTCTTGGGGTTCACCAGCTCCCGGCTCCATGGCAGGTGGTGCGCCTTGAGGACCCCAAGGTGCACATCAGTGATGTAAGCCTTGAGGCTGCTGAGAAGGCTCTGGGCATCCATGTCCAGGCAGCCATCCACGAGTCGGCCCACCATCCTGAGGGCGCAGTCCTCCAGTACATGTTTGTGGAGGTCTTGGATCTCTCGAAGGAAGACAGTGGCTCGCTGGTCCCAGTCCTCTGAGCTCAGCAGGCCCCGCTCTATCTCCCACTCAATGGCTGTTGAGGTAGGGAAGGAAGGAATGAAGGGTAGTCATTATTGGGTCAGCAGTTGACCTAAAAGAGTTTGCTGGGAAACCTGTTGCTGGGGGGGCATACATTGGTACTCAAGGTCAGTGTGCACCACAGTCCGACCTGGGTGCCTTGAAAAGACCCCACCTCCAGAAGCTCTGATCAGCAGATCTGGGAGGGGCCCCGGAGTTTGCATTTACAACAAGCCAAGGCTTGCTGGTCCGTGGACCGCACCCAGAGTCACACTGATTTTTTTTTTTTTTCGAGACAGAGTTTTGCTCTTGTTGTCCAGGCTAGAGTGCAGTGGCACAATCTCAACTCACCACAACCTCCACCTCCCAGTTCAAGCAATTGTCCTGCCTCAGCTTCCTGAGTAGCTGGGATTACAGGTGCACACCACCCCACCCAGATAAGTTTTGTATTTTCAGTAGAGATGGGGTTTCTCCACATTGGCCATTATGGTCTTGAACTCCTGGCCTCAAGTGCTCCACCTGCCTCAGCCTCCCAAAGTGCTGGGATTACAGGTGTGAGCCATGGAACCCAGCCACAGTCATACTGATTAAGCCATTTATTATTAATATTAATAATATTAAGACACTGTGTCTTACCTCACTCTCTTTGCCGGGCTGGAATGTAGTGGCATGATCACAGCTCACTGCAACCTCTGCCTCTCAGGCTCAAGTGATCCTCCCACTTCAGCCCCTACTGAGTAGCTGGAATTACAGGTGCCTGCCACCACACCCAGGTAATTTTTGTATTTTTTTGTGGAGATGGGGTCTTGCTATGTTGCCCAGGCTGGTCTCCAACTCCTGAACTCAAGCGGTTCTCCAGCCTCAGCCTCCCGAAGTACTGGGATTACAGGCATGAGCCACTGAACCTGGCTTGATTTAGGGATTATTAATCAAAGACCCCTCAGGGTGGGCAACACAGAGATTCCATGTGAGGAGCAGCCACACTGTGAAACAACGCCGTCATCCTCAGAAAGCAAATCATGGGTTAGTATCGCACCCAGCAATCCCATTCCTAGGTTTCTGCTGAAAAGACCTGAAGACAGAGACTCCAACAAATATTATATACCCTTGCTCATAACAGCACCATTTTCAACAGCCAAAGGGCAGAAACAATCCAAACATCCATAACAGGCCGGGCGTGGGGTCTCACACCCGTAATCCCAGCACTTTGGGAGGCTGAGGAGGGTGAATCATCTGAGGTCAGGAGTTCAAGACCAGCTTGGCCAACATGGTGAAACTCCATCCCTAGTAAAAATACAAAAATTAGCCCAGCATGATGGCACATGCCTGTAATCCCAACTACTCAAGTGGCTAAGACAGTAGAATTGCTTGCACCTGGGAGGCGGAGTTTGCAGTGAGCTGAGATCATGGCACTTTACTTCAGCCTGTGCGACAGAGTGAGACTCCATCTCAAAAACAAATCAAAACAAACATCAATCAATAGTGAATGGATAAACAAAATATGATCCATCCACACAATGGGATACTATTCAGCCACTGAAATGGATGAAATACTCATAGGTGTTAAAATGTAGATGAATCTCAAAACATGATGCTGAGTAAGAGAAGCCAGACAAAAGGCCACGTAGTAGGGCTGGGCGTGGTGGCGCACGCCTGTAATCTCAGCACTTTGGAAGGCTAAGGTGGGCAGATCACGAGGTCAGGAGTTCAAGAACAGCCTGACCAACATGGTGAAACCCCACCTCTACTAAAAATACAAAAATTAACTGGATGTGGTGGTGTGTGCCTGTAGTCCCAGCTACTCAGGAGGCTGAGGCAGGAGAATCGCTTGAACTTGGGAAGCGCAGAGGTTGCAGTGAGCCAAGATTGTGCCACTGAACTCCAGCCTGGATGACAGAGTGAGACTCCATCTCAAAGAATAAAAAAACAAGAATACGGGATACGATAGACAGAACATACAAAATATGTCTTCATCAACTTTTTATCTTGTTTGTTTGTTACAGGGTCGCACTCTGTCACCCAGGCTGGAGTGCAGTGGTGCAATCTGGGCTCATTGCAACCTCCACCTCCTGGGCTCATGCAATCCTCTCACCTCACCCTCCTGAGTAGCTGGGACTACAGGTGTGTACCACCATGCTCAGCTAATTTTAATTTTTTTAAAATAAAGATGGGGTTTTGCCATGTTGCCCAGATGAGTCTCAAGTAATCTACCCACCTCAGCCTCCCAAAGTGCTGGGATTACAGGCATGAGACACCATGCCTCAACTATTTATGTTATTGGAAGCACTTTTGGTCAATGGTAGGCTATTAATAGTTAAGGTTTGGGAGAGTAAGTAGTTAAGGTTGGAGTACAGTGGCACAATCATGGCTCACTATGGCCTCCGACTCCTGGGCTCAAGAAATCCTCGCACCTCAGTCTCCCCAGTAGTTGGGACTGCAGTCACATGCCATCACACCTGGCTAACTTATTTTTTTGTAGAGACAGGGTTTTGTCATGTTGCCCAGGCTGGTCTCGAACTCCTGAACTCAAAGTTAATACTGTGCAAGGGGTTAGTGTCCCTGAACCCTATGTTGTTCAAGGGTTGACTGTATTTAATTTAATTTATTTTTTTTATTTATTTTTTGAGATGGAGTTTCAGTCTTGTTGCCCAGGCTGGAGTGCAATGGCACAATCTCAGCTCACCACAACCTCTGCCTCCCAAGTTCAAGTGATTTTCCTGCCTCAGCCTCCTGAGTAGCTGGGATTACAACTATGTGCCACCACATCCAGCTAATTTTTGTATTTTTAGTAGAGACGGGGTTTCACCATGTTGGTCAGGCTGGTCCCAAACTTCTGACCTCATGATCTGCCTGCCTCAGCCTCCCAAAGTGCTGGGATTACAGGCGTGAGCCACCGCACCTGGCTAATTTATTTATTTATTTAGAGACAGGGTGTTGTTCTGTCACCCTTGCTGGAGTACAGTGGCAAGATCATAGCTCAATGCAGCCTCCAACTCCTGGGCTCAAGCAATCCTCTCATCTCAGCCTCCTGAGTAGCTGGAACTACATGCACACACGACTACATTTGGCAAATTAAAAACAATTTTTTTTTTTTTAGAGATGAGGTGTCACTATATTGCCCAGGCTGGTCTCAAACTCTTGGGCTCAAGTGATTCTCCTGCTTTGGCCTTCCAAAACGCTGGGATTACAGGTGGGCACCACTAGGCCCAGCCTGCTAGATTTGGTACTACAAATTCTGCATCCTAGGAACTCCTCCATCCCAGGCAAACTGGGATGGTGGTCACCCTGGATTGCTTCCCCTGATATGGCTTGCCTGTGTCCCTACCCCAGTCTGATCTTGAACTGTAGCTCCCATAATTCCCACGTGTTGTGGAAGGGACCTGGTGGGAGAGAATTAAATCACGGGGGTGGTTTCCCCCATACTATTCTCATGGTAGTGAATACATCTCATGAGATCTGATGGTTTTATAGGGGTTTCTCCTTTCGCTTGGCTCTTACTCTGTCTTACCTGCTGCCATGTGAGACGTGCCTTTGCTCCTCCTTGACCTTCTGCCATGATTGTGAGGCCTCCCCAGCCATATGGAACTGTGAGTCCATTAAACCTCTTTTCTTATAAATTACCCAGCCTCAAGTATGTCTTTATTGGTGGCATGAGAACAGACTAATACACCCCAACCCATGTCAGGGGCCTCCCTGGGAGACAAGAAGAAAGAGCCTGCAAGGAGGAGAAGAAGATCCTAAGAGACCAAGATTGATCAGGAACGTGACTGAACTATCTTGGATCAGTGAAATAGTCTTTCAGAGCCAAGGAACCAGAGGTTGATTGGTTCGGCATTTGCAAGAAATGCAGACTGTTGCATTTTTGCCAACAGCAGATGGAAATTCTGAACACTTGGTCAGTTTCACGTGGATCTCTGGGGGAGTCCCTGCAGCGTCACCTAACCAGTGGTAGTGGTGCCACTGCTGCTGGGTGATGAGGCCCAGCCTCCGGGCCTCCTGGGCTCCAGAGCATAGGACAGAGGTTAGGGTGGCCTCCTCTGGCTCGCAGGGCTCCCCAGTACCTGGTGCCTGCAGGATGTAGGCGGGAGGAACCGCATTTTCATCCCTGCAGAAGTGCCTTGTCACCAGTTCCAGGTCACTTGGCCTGGCAGTCAGCCGGGCCCTCAATACCTCCCACTTCTTCTCATCAATCTGCGAGGGAGCCAGACAGGTGCCATACTGATCACCGATGAGGGCCTAGCAGAGAGGAAATCACAGATTCAAATCTCACTGTTTTTCCTCAGACAGGGTCTTGCTCTGTCTCCCAGGCTGAGGTAGAGTAATACGACCATGACTTTCTGCAGCCTCGACCTCCTGGGTTTTTTTATGGAGTCTCACTCTGTCACCCAGGCTGGAGTGCAGTGGTGCAATCTTGGCTCACTGCAACCTCTGCCTCCTGGGTTCAAGTAATTCTCCTGGCTCAGCCTCCCAAGTAGCTGGGGTTACAGGCACCCACCACTACTCTCAGCTAATTTTTGTATTTTTAGTAGAAACATGGTTTCACCATCTGGCCAGGCTGGTCTTGAACTCCTGAACTCATGATCCACCTGCCTCAGCCCAGGCGTCGGCCTCCACACCTGGCTGACCTCCTGGGTTTAAGTGATCCTCCCACCTCAGCCTCCTGAGTAGCTGGGACCACAATCACATGCCAATACACCCGGCTAATTTTTAAGATTTTATTTTTGGTACAGACAGGGTCTCCCTACATTACCCAGGCTGGTATTAAACTCTCAGGTTCAAGTGATCCTCCCTCTCAGCCTCCCAAAGTGCTGGGATTACCGGCCACTGTGCCCAGCCACAATTGAATATTCTTTGTCCAATTCAATATATAAGTAAATGACTCCAACTGCTTTTGTGGGTCCTTAGTTCCTTATGATGGTTCTTGTGCCATGTAAAATACTTGTATTAAATAAATGTGTATCGGCTGGGCACAGTGGCTCATTCCTGTAATCCCAGCACATTGGGAGGCTGAGGCGGGTGGATCACCTGAGATCAGGAGTTCAAGACCAGCCTGGCTAACATGGTGAAACCCCATCTCTACTAAAAATACAAAAATTAGCCAGGTGTGGTGGCTGTGCACCTGTTATGCCAGCTACCTGGGAGGCTGAGGCAGGAGAATCACTAGAACCCGGGAGGCTGCAGTGAGCTGAGATCACACCACTGCACTCCAGCCTGGGCAACAGAGTGAGACTCTGTCTCTAAATAAATAAAGTGTATGGTTTTTTTTTCCAACATGGGTCGCACATAGTCTGGGGAGTCAAGGAAATTCACCTGAGCTGCAGAATAAGACATGAAAAGGAGTTTATCAGTCAGAGTACCTTGCAGGCAGGGGCAGTGGCATGTGCGAAGGCCCTGTGGCAGGAAGGAGCATGGCTGCTATAGGAAGGGCAGAGGCAGCTAAGGCACTAGCGAGAAGAGGGGCAGTGAAGGGAGACAGGGCTGTCCCACTGCACAAGATTTTATTTTTATTTTGAGACAGTTTTACTCTTGCTACCCACCCAGGCTGGAGTGCTACGGTGTGATCTTGGCTCACCACAACCTCTACCTCCGAGATTCAAGTGATTCTCCTGCCTCAGCCTCCAGAGCAGCTGGGACTACAAGGATGAGCCACCATGTGCAGCTAATTTTTGTATTTTTAACAGAGACGGGTTTTCCTTATGTTGACCAGGCTGATCTTGAACCCCCGACCTCATGATCCACCCACCTCAGCCTCCCAAAGTGCTGGTATTATAGGTGTGAGCCACCGCACCCAGCCCAAAATTTTGGTCTTAATGCCAGGACCACACTCAGAGTAGGTGCAAACTGGAAGGCAAAAGAGTTCATTCACCTGGACAGGTATGGTGGCTCACACCTGTAATCCCAGCACTTTGGGATAAGATGGGTGGCTCACTTGAGCTTAGGGGTTCAAGACCAGCCCTGGGCAACATGGCGAAACCCCATCTCTACAAAAAAAATACAAAAATGAGCTTGGCATGGTGGTGCATGGCTATAGTCCCAGCTACTCAGGAGTCTCAGGTGGGAAGATCACTTGAGCTCAGGAGACTGAGGCTGCACTGATCTGAGATTGTGCCACTGCACTCTAGCCTGGACGACAGAGGGAGACCCTGTCTCAAAAAATAAAAATAAAAATAAAAAAGAGTTAACCTGGAGGAGACCTAGCCCTTTAGGCCAGAGCTAAAGTCCAGTTTTCCCAGGATGAAATAGAAATAATCGCCAGGCACGGTGGCTCACATCTGTAATCCCAGCACCTTGGGAGGCTGAGAGAGGTGGATCACGAGGTCAAGAGATCAAGACCATCCTGGCCAACATGGTGAAACCCTGTCTCTACTTAAAATGCAAAAAAATTAGCTGGGTGTGGTGGTGTGTGACTGTAGTCCCAGATACTCAGAAGCTGAGGCAGGAGAATCACTTGAACCCAAGAGGTGGAGGTTGCAGTGAGCTGAGATCGTGACACTGCACTCCAGGCTGGGCGACAAAGCAAGACTCCGTTTCAAAAAAAAAGAGAGAGAAAAGAACAAAAAAAGAAATAGAAGCAATCACCCCTCAACACTTTGTTGAGTTGTACCAGAATACTCCAGGGGCATGCATGGAGGAAACCTGGATAAATGGAATCAGTGATGATAGGATGTTGAAGAAGACATCCTGAGGTGGGTGGATCATGAGGTCGGGGGTTCAAGATCAGCCTGGTCAACATAAGGAAAACCCATCTCTGTTAAAAATACAAAAATTAGCTGCACATGGTGGCTCATCTTTGTAGTCCCAGCTACTCCGGAGGCTGAGGCAGGAGAATCACTTGAATCTGGGAGGTAGAGGTTGTGGTAAGCCAAGATCACACCGTAGCTCCAGGGACCTTTGCAGCAATAACAGCCTCATATGAACAAGAGAAGCTGGAAAAGTCATAGCCAGATGGTACAGTTTGAGTATTTGCCCCCCCCAACCAAAACTCCTGTTGAAACTTAATCCCCAATGTGACAGTATTGAGAGGTAGACCCTTTAAGAGGTGACTGGGTCATGAGGCTCTGGTGTCATGAATGGATTAACCCACTCCTGGATGAATGGATGGATGAAAGGGTCATCATGAGAATGTGACTTGTGGCTTTATAAGAACAGGAGGAGAGACTGAGACCTGAGGTGGCACACTCAGCCCTCTTGCCATGTGATATTCTGCATCACCTCAGGACTCCGTGAGACCCCAGTAGCAAGAAGGCTGTCACCAGATGCAGCCCTTTTACCTTGGACTGCCTAGCCTCCAGAAACCTAAGAAATGAATTTCTGGCTGGGCACAGTGGCTCATACCTGTAATCCTAGCACTTCCGGAGACTGAGTAGGTGGATCACTTGAAGTTGGGAGTTTGAGAACAGTCCAGCAAGCATGATGAAACCCTGTCTCTACTAAAAACATAAAAATTAGCCGGAAATTGCTTGAACCCAGGAGGCAGAGGTTGCAGTGAGCAGAGGTCATGCCACTGCAATCCAGCCTGGGCAACAGAGCAACTCCATCTCAAAAATAAAAATAATAGTAATTTCTTTTCTATTCTTTCTTCTTCTTTTCTTAAGAGACACACTCTTCCTCTGTCACCCAGGCCAGAGTGCCACAGTGCAATCATACCTCACTGCAGCCTCGAACTCCTGGGCTCAAGGGATCTTCCCACCTCAGCCTCTCAAGCAGCTAGGACTACAAGCATGAGCCACCACTCCAGCTAACTGTTTTCTTCTTTTGTAGAGATGGGGTCTTGCTATGTTGCCCAGGCTGGTCTTGAACTCCTGGAATCACACAATCCTCTGGCTTCAGTCTCCCTAAGCGCTAGGATTACATGTATGATCCACAGTATCTGGCCTCATTTCTTTATAACTAGTCAGTTTCAGGCATTCTGTTATAAGCAACAGAAAATGGACTAAGACACAAGCCAACCACAAACCAGAGGTTATGAGAAGGAAACAGGTGGTAAACAAAACAAAACAAACTGCTCCAGTCTGTGGGACCAAAGCAAGGGAAATAGAAAGAATTCCCACCAGGAGCAACTCTCAGAGCTCTGGAGACACTGGGGCAGTGCTGATGGCCCAAGAGACCGGAGCCTCTCTAAAAGGAAGTACCTTAGGGAGCTGTCCCCGGCCTCAGTGCTGCCCAAGAGACCGGAGCCTCTCTAAAAGGAAGTACCTTAGGGAGCTGTCCCCGGCCTCGGTGCTGCCCAAGAGACCGGAGCCTCTCTAAAAGGAAGTACCTTAGGGAGCTGTCCCCAGCCTCGGTGCTGCCTAAGAGACTGGAGCCTCTCTAAAAGGAAGTACCTTAGGGAGCTGTCCCCGGCCTCGGTGCTGCCTTAGAGACCAGAGCCTCTCTAAAAGGAAGTACCTTAGGGAGCTGTCCCCGGCCTCGGTGCTGCCTAATGACTTATTTACCAGAGAGACACCTCTCCAGGGGCCTCCAGTACATCTCTGATTTTTCTGGAAGGCCCCTCGCAAGTCACAGTCATGGAGCAGAATGATGCCGTGGCTCTTGGGCTGTACAGGGGTGAGGCCTGGTTCAAGATGGAAGCAGGAAGTAAGTCCAGGTCAGCCGGCCATGGGGCCTTTCTCTGAAAGGTCCCAGGCCTGGTTGGTCAGGCCCAAGAGAAGCTCAGAGATTACCCTCGGGTTCCCTGTGCAATCAGGAATCTGCACTGTGCTTTCAGCTGCCTGCAATTTGGATTGCAAAACCAAATTCTCCCTGGTGTTTTCTCCATGTTTTCTCTTTCTTCCTTAAAAAAAAATAAAAATTTTTTTTGGTAGGCCTGGGGTCTCACTATGTTGCTCAGGCTGGTCTTGAACTCCTGAGCTCAAGTGATCCTCTCACCTCAGCCTCTTGAAGTGCTGGGATTACAGGCATGAGCCCCCATGGTCAGTCTCTCTCTCCTTTTTTTTTTCTTGGAAGCTCAACAAAATGATCATTGGGCTCCTTTGAAAAATTAAATTTAGAGATTGGAAATTTAGGAGATTTACAAGTAGAATGTAGAGTTTTCCAAACGTTAGAATATATTTTAAAGCAGTAATAAATAAAATAGAGTGGTACCAGCATACAACAGAAGCATAGAACAAAAGAATAAAAAATAAATAAATAAATAAATAAAAGAACAAAAGAATAACTAATTACAGCTATCCAGGAGACTAAGGCTGGAGGATTGCTTGAGTCCAGGAGTTCAAAACCAGCCTGGGCAACATACCAAGAACTTGTCTCAAAAAAAGCAGTGTGTGTGTGTGTGTGTGTGTGTGTGTGTGTGTGTGTATACATATATATATGTATGTATACACGTTTGTGTGTGCATATATATATATATATATATATATATATCTGTATGTATATATCGGTTTTGCCCACTATTCCTGGCTCCTAATTCCCAAAGCCCTTGTTACAGTCTTAATGTTGGGACACTTTAGGTCTCAGAAGACCTCAGACCTCAGAAAATAGAATATGTCTCTGACATTGACCTTCTCCTTTTTGTTTTTGAAACAGAGTCTCCTTCTGTTGCCCAGCTGGAATGCAGTGGCACAGTCTCAGCTGGCTCCAACCTTCACCTACCAGGTTCAACCAATTCTCATGCCTCAGCCTCCTGAGTAGCTGGGATTATATGTGTATGCCACCATGTCTGGCTAATTTTTGTATTTTTAGTAGAGATGGGGTTTCACCATGTTGCCCAGGCTGGTCTTGAACTCTTGACCTCAAATTATCCACCTGCCTCAGCCTCCCAAAATGCAGAGATTACAGGAATGAGCCACCACACCTGGCCATGATACTGTTCATTCGTTTTTTCCTCTTTACTGTTCAGGACAGAGAACAGCACATTTTTCCTTGAAAAAGTCAGATAGTCAATATTTTTAGCTTTATAGGCCAGATGGTCTCTATCAGAAGGACTAAACTCTGCCATTATAGCTTGAAAGCAGCACTAGACAATGTGTAAACAAGTGGACATGGCTGTGTGCCAATAAAGCTTTATTTACAAGACAGGCAGTGGGCCACACTTGCCCCTCAGGCTGTAACTTGCTGGCCCCTGCTCTAGAATTTTTTCTTTCTTTCTCTCTCTCTCTCTCTCTTTCTTCCTTCCTTCCTTCCTTCCTTCCCTCCCTCCTTCCTTCCCTCCCTCCTTCCTTCCTTCCTTTCTCTTTCTTTCTTTCTTTTCTTTCTTTCTTTCTCTCTCTCTCTCTCTCTCTCTCTCTCTCTTTCTTTCTTCTTTCTTTTTTTGAGACAAAGTCTGTTCTGTCACCCAGGCTGGATGCAGTAGCATTATCTTGGCTCACTACAACTGCCACCTCCCAGGTTGAAGCAATTCTCCTGCCTCAGCCTCCCAAGTAGTTGGGATTATAGGCATGTACTATCACGCCTGGCTAATTTTTGTATTTTTTAGTAGAGACAGGGTTTCATCATGTTGGCCAGGTTAGTCTCAAACTCCTGACCTTGTGATTCACCCGCCTTGGCCTCCCAAAGTGCTGGGATTACAGGTGTGAGCCACCACACTCAGCCCCATGCTCTAGAATTTCTAAGGCAAAATGTGACCATTCTTGGATGTATCTGGAACTCGATGGACTAAATCAAGACTCAGGCCAGCCTGGGCAACATAGCAAGACCCTATGTTTAAAAAAAAAAACTTCAAACTATGTCAGGTGCACTGTCTTATGCCTGCAATCCCAGAACTTTGGGAGGCCAAGGTAGGAGGATCCCTTGAGCCTGGGAGTTTGAGACAAACCTGGGCAACATAAGGAGACCACGTTTCTCAAAAAAAAAAAAAACAAACCACAACTAGCCAAGGGTGGTGGCACACACCTACACACCTGTAGTGCCAGATACTCAGGAGAACAGGAAGCTCACAGCCCAGAAGTTCAAGGCTGTAGTGAGCCATGATTTTGCCAATGCACTGTAACCTGGGCAACAGAGCAAGACCCTGGAAGGGAGGGAGGGAGGGAGAAAGGGAGGAAGGGAGGGAGGAAGGAAGAAAAAAAAAGAGAAAAGACTCAGGAATATCATTGAATGATAATAGCCCAAACCATTAATTGTGGACTGGGGACTGATTTGGTGAGACAGGAGGTGCAATTGGAAGAGGTAGGAGAGAAGTCCCCACGACCTGAAACCAGTGGGCACATGGAGGAAAAAATATGCCAAGACCTGTGGGTTTCCACCTTTTCCATGTTTTTTCCAGGATCCCAAAGTTCCACAGATATAAATAAAGTGGAGGGAGCGAGTAGGGAAGGTGGGAGAGAGTCCAGATCAAACTCTAAGATTCCTTCTGGCTTCAATATTCTACTCTCCAAGCCACCTGCTGCTTCCATTTGACTGCTAATGTTTGGATCCCATTCAGCTCCGCAGAAAGAGTGCTGTGATCGATTAGTAATGTCTGTCAGAGTCAGGCCACAGGGGTAAGGTAAGATAGCAGCTATGGGCCAGACACGGTGGCTCATGCCTGAAATCTCAGCACTTTGGGAGGTCGAGGTGGATGGATGATGAGGTCAGATGATCAAGATCATCCTGGCTAACAGAGTGAAATCCTGTCTCTACTAAAAATACAAAAAAAAAATCAGCTGGGTGTGGTGGCACACACCTGTAATCCCAGCTACTCAAAGCCAAGATTGTGCCACCGCACTCCAGTCTGGGCAACAGAACAAGACTCTGTCTCAAAAAAAAAGAAATAGCAGAAATGGTACCTATTTCCCTCTGCTGATCAGTTTGTCTAGAAAGCAGGGGGCATATCCTGGAGGAGTGAGAGCTAACCCATTCCTCCCAAGACACAGCAAAAGCTGGCCCTATGGATGTTTGGCAACACCAGTCGACCTCCGCCAAGCAGAGTTCTGTGGTCAAGTGGTCAGTGGCTTCAGTGTTCCGAATACCCCACCTCAGATCAACAACCTGGAAGTTAGAAACATCAGGTCTGTCAGGGAGGTGGCGTGACAGGTCATTTGTTTTTTCAATTCCTTTTGACAAAAGCAGAAAGTTTATTTCAAACATTTTGGGCAGCCTCTTCCTGTAGGGGGATGTCTGGATTAAAGGAACTTGAACCAAACCCATAACCATGAGCAATGAGAAATGAGTGTAATCATGAGAAAAATAATAGACAGACCCAGACTGGAGGGAAGGACATTCTTTAAGATATCCTGCCTGTCAACGCCAGGCATGGTGGTGGGTACCTATAGTCCCAGCTATTTGGGAAGCCGAGGTAGGAAGAGCAACTGGGCCCAGAAGGCAGAAGTTACAGTGATTTCTTGTACTACTATTGTACTACTGCACTCCAACCTGGACAACTGTCCAGGAGCCAGATGACCCTGTCAAAAGGAAAGGGGGAGAGAGAGAGAGAGAGAGAGAGAGAGAGAGAGAGAGAGAGAGAGAGAAATGAAAGAAAAAAAGGAAAGAAAGAGAGGGAGGGAGAAAAGGAAGGGAGGAAGGGAGGGAGGGAGGGAGGGAAGGAGGGAGGGAGAGAAAAGACTGCCAAGGTCATGAGAAATAAGGAGACTAAGAAACTTAATCCCTGGATGGGATTCTCCACGAGGAAAGACTTGGATGGAAGAGCTGGCAACATTTGAATTAAGTCAGGGAGGGGTTAATAGTCATGTACCAATGTTGATTTCTCTCTCTTTTTTTTTTTTTTTTTAGAGATGGAGTCTTGCTCTGTTGCCCAGGCTGGAGTGCAGCGGTGCAATCTCAGCTCACTGTAAGATCAATCCTTCCCTCCCTCCCTCCCTTCCTTCCTTCCTGTGGCACAATCTTGGCTCACTGCAACGTCTGCCTCCAAGAGATTCTCATGCCTCAGCCTCCTGAGTAGTTGGGACTACAGGAGCATACCACCGTGCCTGGCTAATTTTTTGTATTTTTAGTAGAGATGGAGTTTCACTGTATTGACCAGACTGGTCCTCTCGAACTCCTGACTTCAGGTGATCCACCCACTTTGGCCTCCCAAAGTGTTGGGATTACAGGTGTGAGCCACTGCCTGTAGCCTAATTTCTTTTCTTTTGAGATGGAGTCTTGCTCTGTTGCCCAGGCTGGAGCTTAGTGGTGCAACCTCAGCTCACTGCAACCTCCACTTCCTGGGTTCAAGCAATTCTTCTGCCTCAGTCTCCCAAGTAGCTGGGATTACAGGCGTGCACCACCACACCTGGCTAATTTTTTTGTATTTTCACAATGTTGGCCAGGCTGGTCTCAAACTCCTGATCTCAAGTGATCTGCCAGCCTCCACCCCCCAAAATGCTGGGATGACAGGCGTGAGCCACTGCACCTGGCCTTAAAGTTGATGCCATAGTTGAAACAATGTAGTTGATTGTGCTGTGGTTAGGAAAAACATTACAAGACACAGAACGTGGGGGTGTATGGGAACTCTGCACTGTCCATGCCTTTCCTGTAAGCCTTAACTCCAAATTCAGTTTATTTATAAACATTTAGTTGGGCCAGGTGCAGTGGCGCATGCCTGTAGTCCCAGCTATTTAGGAGGCTGAGGTGGGAGGATTGCTTGAGCCCAGGAGTTCTGGGCTGTAGTGCACTATGTTGATCAGGTGTCCACACTAAGTTCGGCATCAATATGGTGACCTCCTGGGAGTGGGGGACCATCAGGTTGCCTAAGGAGGAGTGAACCAGCCCAGGTTGGAAACGGAGCAGGTTAAAACTCCCATGCTGATCAGTAGTGGGATTGCACCTGTGAATAGCCACTGCACTCCAGTCTGGGCAGCATAGCAAGACCCTGCCTCTACAACAAACAAAAAAACATTTTGTTGGGGAGGTGGTGTGTGCCTGTAATCCCAGCTACTCTGGAGGCTGAAAAACAGGGATTGCTTGAGCCCAGGAGTTCAAGACCAGGTTGGGCAACATAGCAAGACCTCATCTCTAAAAAAACAAAAATTAAAAAGTAAGTGAATTAAAAATTAAAATAGAGGCAGGGAGAAGTGGCTCATGCCTACAATCACAGCAGTATGGGAGGCTGAGGCAGGAGGATCTCTCAAGGCTGGGAGTTTGAGATCAGCCTGGACAATATAGGGAGACCTTGCCTCTACAATAATAATAATAATAATTAGCCAGGTGTGGTGGTGTATACCTGTAGTCCCAGATACTTGAGAAGCTGAGGCAGGAGGATCATCTGAGCTCAGGAAGCAGAAGCTGCAGTGAGCTGTGATTGCACCCCTGCACTCCAGCCTGGGTGACAGAGTGAGCCCCCATTGCAAGAAAAAAAGAAAAAGAAAAGGATAATAAAAGAAAAAAAGAGGTCAGGCACAGTAGCTCATACCTGTATTCCCAGAACTTCGGGAGGATGAGGCAGGCAGATCACCTGAGGTCAGGAGTTTGAGACCAGCCTGGCCAACATGGAGAAATCCTGTCTCTACTAAAAATACAAAATTAGCTGGGCATGGCGGTGCACGCCTGTAGTCCCAGCTATTTGGGAGGCTGAGGCAGGAGAATTGCTTGAACCCAGGAGGTGGAGGTTGCGGTGAGCCAAGATTGTGCCATTGCACTCTGGCCTGGGCAACAAGAGTGAAACTGTGTCTCAAAAAAACAAAAAACAACAACAAAAAAGCTTTTTTTTGAAAAGGAACTTGGCCATTTTCAAACTGTTATGTTGAAAGCAAGGACATGCCCACACTTGTTTACAGAGCTTTCCTTGCAAAGGAGGGTGTTTAGTTCGGCCCAAACTGGACATAACAGAGTCTCCTTGGCAACCGCACGCTTGTGGTTCATTTGTGCCTGCTCTGCAGGGGGAGGCTGGGCAGAATGGCTCCGTTCAAGTAGGCAAAGCTGACCCCGGAAGGCTGGGGTGACAGGGAGACAAAGACGACTCAGAACAGTCCCTGCCCCTGAATTCTTTACCCCAGAGAGAAAGACACATAGATTCCTATGCCAAGCAGTGAGAGGCCAGCAGTACTGAATGTGACTGCAGGAAGAAGGGGGGAGGAACAGGGAGTTATAGGAGCAGGGATGGAAAAGGGGTCGGGAACCAGCCTCCGGAGGGGTCACCATCTCCCCATGTGTGCATGGAGGATATTGACAGCGTCTGCATCAGAGCACAGGCGTGGGCATTAAACAGAAGAGCTCAAGGCATTTCATCAGTCCTCAGTGCTGATGCTTTCATAGTGCCTCTGACATTGAACTATGTCTCATGATCAATAGTGGGTAAAGTGCAATTCCCAGCACTGCTTCTTTCTTAGTAATAAATATACAAACCATAATGATCATGCATATTTTCCTTTTTTTTTTATGCAAAGGTCCACTACATTTTTTTTTTTTTTTGAGACAGGAGTCTTGCTCTGTCGCCCAGGCTGGAGTACAGTGGCATGATCTCGGCTCATTGCAACCTCCGCCTCCTGGGTTCAATCGCTTCTCCTGCCTCAGCCTCCCAAGTAGCTGGGATTACATGTGCCTGCCACCACCCCTGGCTAATTTTTGTGTTTTTAGTGGAGGCAGAGTTTCACTATTTTAGCCAGGCTGGTCTCGAACTCCTGACTTCAGGTGATCCACCCATCTTGGCCTCCCAAAGTGTTGGGATTATAGGCATGAGACACTGTGCCTGGCCCAGATTTTCTTTTTTAAAGACAGTGTCCAACTCCAGCACCCAGGCTGGAGTGCAGTGGCTTGATCACAGCTCACTGCAGCCTCGAACTCCTGGGCTCAAGTGATCCTCCTGCCTCAGCCTCCCCAGTAGCTGCGACTACATGTGGGAGTCACCACACACAGCTCATTTTAAAAAAATTTATAGAGATGGGATCTTATGTTGCCCAGGCTGGTATGAAACTCCTGGCCTCCAACAGTCCTCCTGCCTTGGCCTCCCAAAGCACTGGGAATACTGGTGTGAGCCACAATGCCCCGCATCATCTTTCAACCAAGTGGAACTTTGGTGCAATGAATCATTCACATAAATAGCAAGGAGGCAGCTTCAAGTTAAACTGAGACTCCAAAGATGGTTAATCAGTTTCCACAACGATATGTGCAGGCAGAAACATCCTCAGTTAGCCAGGCATGGTGGTGCATGCCTGTGGTTTCAGCTCCTAAGGAAGCTAGAGGCAGGAGGATCCCTTGAGTCCAAAAGGTCAATGATGCAGTGAGTTGTGATCACACCACTGCACTTTTTTTTTTTTTAGATGAGGTCTTGCTCTGTCACCCAGACTATAGGCATGAGCCACCAGGCCCAGCTAATTTTTGTATTGTTAGTAAAGTTGGGGTTTCACCATGTTCCCCAGGCTGGTCTCAAACTTCTCACCTCAAGCAATCTGACTGCCTCGGTCTCCCAAAGTGCTGGGATTACAGGCATCAGCCACTATGCCCAGTCCCACATGCCTTTTTATAATCCCAAGGAATTTTACCTCTGCAGCTGGATCTCCAGGACCATCTAAGAATCTGCGGGGCTCGGTGCAAAAAGAATATGTTGGCCCCTTGTTTAAATGTTATTGTGAATTTCAAGACTCAACAGTAAAGCATTAAAAGAGCATGGAAAGCCGGGCGTGGTGGCGCACACCTGTAATCCCAGCTACTTGAGAGACTGAGGCAGGAGAATCACTTGAACCCAGGAGGCAGAGGTTGCAGTGAGCCAAGTTGGCACCACTGCCCTACAGCCTGGACAAAAGAGCGAGACTTCATCTCAAAAAGAAAAGAAAAATGGTGTGGTGGCTCACAACTGTAATCCAGCACTTTGAGAGGCCAAGGCAGGTGGATCACAAGGTCAGAGATCAAGACCATCTTGGCTAACACGGTGAAACTCCATCTCTACTAAAAATACAAAAAGTTGGCCAAGTGTGGTGGTGGGCACCTGTAGTCCCACTTAGGAGGCTGAGGCAGGAGAATCGCTTGAACCTTGGAGAGGGAGGTTGCAGTGAACCAAGATCATGCCACTGCACTCCAGCCTGACCAAGACTCTGTCTCAAAAAAAAAAGGTGTCCCAGTACTTTGGGTGGCCAAGGCAGGAGGATCACAAGGTCAGGAGATCGAGATCATCCTGGCTAACACAGTGAAGCCCCGTGTCTACTAAAAATACAAAAAATAAGCTGGGCATGGTGGCACATGCCTGTAGTCCCAGCTACTCAGGAGGCTGCGGCAGGAGAATTGCTTAAATGCAGAGGTGGAGTTTGCAGTGAGCCGAGATTGTGCCATTGCACTCCAGCCTGGGTGACAGAGTGAGATTCCATCTCAAAAAAAAGAAAAGCATGAAGCCCGGGGTGATTTCTGGTTACCTCAGACATCAAGCCATGCTTCTAGCAGAAGGTCTGCACTTCCAGGTAGGCAGCGCTCTGCAGGGCTTCCCTCTCTGTGTCCATATCTGCAAAAAGGGGCTTGGAGGGTGTTAGTGGAAAGGGCCCAGTACTCTTCCCAGCTGCACAGCTCTGCTTTTATTTATTTACTTTTGACTTTTTTCCCTCTTTTGTGTAGAATGGGGTCTCGCTATGTTGCCCAGTCTGGTCTTGAGTTCCTGGTCTTAAGCGATCCTCTGTCTTCTGCCTCCCAAAGTGCAGGGGTTACAGGCTTGAGCCACTGCACCTGGCCTATGACTAAAGCCTCACCTGCTGCCACCATCTCAAAAAAAAAAAGAAAAAGTTTGCAATAGGTAGTTATTTATGTTGCCCAGGCTGGTCTTGAACTCCTGAATTCAAGCCATCTTCCTGTCTCGGCCTTTCAAAGTTTTGAGATTACAGGCATGAGCCACTGTACCCAGTGCTATATATATTTTAAAAAATATTTTGCTGCTATACCACTGATTTGATAATGGAAAAAAAAAAATATATATATATATATATATTGGGCCAGGCACATTGGCGCACACCTGTAATCCCAACACTTTGGGAGGCTGACATGGCTGGATCACAAGGTCAAGAGACTGAGATCATCCTGGTCAACATGGTGAAACCCCATCTCTACTTTAAAAAATACAAAAATTAGCTGGGCATGGTGGTGCGTGCCTGTAGTCCAAGCTATTAGGGAGGCTGAGGCAAGAGAATTGCTTGAACCCGGGAAGTGGTTACAGTGAGCTGAGATCGCGCTACTGTACTTCAGCCTGGCAACAGAGCAAGACCCTGTTAAAAAGATTGTTAAGGAAGAGGTCTCACTCCCTCACCCAGGCTGGAGTGCAGTGGTGCAATCATAGCTCACTGCAACCTCAAATTCCTAGCATCGATCAATCCTCCCACCTCAGCCTCCCAAGTAGCTGGGATTACAGGGAGGCACCACCACACCCCTATAATTTTTTTTTTGAGTCAGAGTTTCACTCTTGGTACCCAGGCTGGAGTGCAATGGCGTGATCTCGGCTCACCACAACCTCCGCCTCCTGGGTTCAGGCAATCTTCCTGCCTCTGCCTCCTTAGTAGCTGGGATTACAGGCACGCACCACCACGCCTGGCTAATTTTTGTGTTTTTCACAGAGATGGGGTTTCATCATGTTGGCCAGGCTAGTCTGGAACTCCTGACCTTAGGTGATCCACCTGCCTCAGCTTCCAAATTGCTGGGATTACAGGCATGGGCTACTGCACCCAGCCTATTTTTTTAAATTTATTTTATTTTATTTTGTTTTATTTTTGTGATGAAGTCTCACGCTGTCACCAGAATGGAGTGCAGTGGCGTGATCTTGGCGCACTGCAACCTCTGCCTCCCAGGTTCAAGCGATTCTCCTACCTCAGCCTCCTGAGTAGCTGGGACTACAGGCGCGTACCACCACATCCAGCTGATTTTTTGTATTTTCAGTAGAGATGGGTTTTTGCCATGTTGGTCAGGATGGTGTCAAAATCCTGACCTCATGATCCACTTACCTCAGGCTTTCAAAGTGCTGGGATTACAGTCATGAGCCACTACGCCCAGCCTACTTTTTTTTTTTTTTTTTTTTTACTTTTTGTAGAGATGGGGCCTCACCATCTTACTCAGGCTGGTCTTGAACTCCTGAGATCAAGCAATCCGCCCACCTCAGTGGGAAAAATCTACTTTAGATTGAGAGGCAGAGAGGGGCTCCCTGAAGGGGGGTGTTTGCACTGAGGCCCAAAGGATCAGAATAAGGAGAAGAGAGAACCGTGAGGGTGACAGTCCTGATACGGGGCCCAAGCCTTGTGGGTTACTGGTCTATGGGTTTTGGTGTGGATACAACAGGTGGAAAAGGAGGTGACCACATGAGATAAGGTTGGGGAGGTGAGCAGGGTCCTGTCGCCCAGGGTCATGCAGCTGTGGCAAGATGCTGGCAGTTTTTAAGCCTGTTGGTCATGAATGTTAGTTGCAACATCAAACACCACTCACAGGAACTCTATCAAGTTGGGTTCTCAGTGTGCTTTCTCAGTGGGGCTTCTTGAGGAGGAAACAAGAGGGTCCAGGAGGCCCCCACATGAGTCACTGCCTGAGCCGCACTCACATTGAGGTCTCCCAATGTCCTGGGATTGCAGGCGTGAACCACCACACCTGGCCCACAAGCTGCAATTACTTAATTCCCCCAACCAGGCTGTAATCTCTATGAGAGCACATACACATAGAGCAGTGTGGCCAGCCACAGTGACTCACACCTGTAATTTTAGCACTTTGAAAGGCCAAGGTGGGCAGATCATCTGAGATCAGGCATTTGACATCAACATGGCGATACCCTGTCTCTACTAAAAATACAAAAATTAGCCGGGCATGGTAGCAGGTGCCTGTAATCCCAGCTACTCGGGAGGCTGAGGCAGGAGAATTGCTTGAACCTGGGAGGCAGAGGTTGCAGTGAGCTGAGATCACACAAGTGCACTCAAGCCTGGGTGACGGAGAGAGATTCTGTCTCAAAAACAAAACAAAACAAAACAAAACAAAAAAACAGTGTCCCATAATACTCTGTTGTCCAAAACAAAATTTTTAAAATCCAGTTTGTATTATCTGCCAATTTCCATGGTGTAAACACTCCGCCTTGGTCAGTTTCAAGCTGCCAACTGACTTCCCTGGATGTGGAGTTGGGCAGTGCTGTGTCGCAGCACACTATTAGCTAATATCTCCTTTTTGTTTTTTTCTTTTTTTTTGAGACGGAGTCTTGCTCTGTTGCCCAGGCTGGGGTGCAGTGTCGCAATCTTGGCTCACTACAACCTCCACCTCCTGGGTTCAAACCATTCTCCTGCCTCAGTCCCCAGTAACTGAGACTACAGTCACGCCCCACTGGGCCCGGCTAATTTTTTTGTATTTTTGGTAGAGACGGGGTTCACCATGCTGCCCAGGTTAATCTGGAACTCCTGACCTCAAGTGATCCACCCGCCTCAGCCTCCCAAAGTGCTGGGATTACAGGCATGAGCCACGGCACCTGGTTCACCTCTAGGTCTCTTAAAGGACTCTAGGAACCATGCCCAAGCCCTGACACCGCTTGATGGGAGTGCCCACTTGCCTCTGAGACCCCATCCGTACCCTGCACCTTACCTGAGGCCGTGGAACTGATGAAGATGGTCACACTGCTGGGCGGAGGTGCTGGGAGGGGGCCGGCTTCACCCTGGAGAAGCCGCTGGCGGGTACTCGGGCTGAGCGGGCCCATGCTCATTGCTGACCACCCACCGAAATGACCCTTCCCTGGCAAGGGTCTGAGATTCAGAGACCTCACTCCAGCAGGCTGGGAGTCCAGCTGGGCAGGGCCATCAGGAGCGGGGTGCCTGTTTCACCTTCCGAGGCTCCCCCAGTGACCCACAGCCCCCACCACCTCCAGCACCTCTGGGGAGCTCAACCAGCTCCTCTCCACTGCTTTCCCAGGTCTGCAAGCACTCATGAAGGGTAGTAGACAGTGGCCTCCCCGCTAAGCCCTCTGGATATTGGCTCCTCTAGGTACAGGAGTCCTCTTCCCAGCTCCTCGTCCTGAGAGTTCAGTGGTTGCCACAGCAACTGCAGTTTTCCAGTGCTAGTCATTGGGGCCTGGGGACCAGCCCACCTCTTGAACACCTGGGTCCCCTGGGACCTACCCATGTAAGTTGAGCCTGAGCCCAGGTGTACAGAGGAGACGCTGGGAGCTATGCCCAGCCCCACTGCCCAGGCAAGAAAGACAAACGCTTGATGAAACTCTCACCCTACCTGGGCTTTACCACCCCCTCCTACAAGGAAAAGTCCTTCCGCCTCCAAGCACCGCCGGTACTATTTCAAACAGCAGTTCTCACCTGGGGACCACTTAGCCCCCAGGGAATGCTGGCAATGTCTGGAGACCTTTTCAGTTGCCATGAGTGGGAGATGCTACTGGCATCATGTGGGTGGAGACCAGGGATGCTAGTCAACATCTGACAATGCCCAGGAAGCCGCCACTGAGAATATTCCGTCCTCAACTGTCAGCAGTGTTGAGAAACTGAGAAACCAGATTTAGTCCAGGAGCAGTGGCTCATGCCTGTAATCCCAGCACTTTGGGAGGCCATGGCAGATGGATCACCTGAGGTCAGGAGAATTGAGATCGTGCCACTGCACTCCAGCCTGGTGACAGAGCGAGATTCCATCTCAAAAGGAAAAAAAAAGGAAACTAGTTTTAAATGAACTCTACTAGCTGGGCACAGTGGCTTGTGCCAGTAATCCCAGCTATTCAAGAGGCCAGGGAGGATCACTTGAGCCAGGAGTTCAAGACCAGCCTGGGTAACATAGTGAGACCTCATCTCCGCAAAAAAAAGTTTTTTCAAAAAATATAGCCATGGCATGATGGTGCCCACCTGTTGTCCCAGCTACCTGGGAGGCTGAGATGGGAGAGTTACATGAGCACAAGAGTTCAAGGCTGCTGTGAGCTATGATCGTGTGCCTGTAATCCCACCACTTTGGGAGGCCAAGGTGGACGGATAACTTGTGGTCAGGAATTCAAGACCAGCCTGGCCAACATGGTGAAACCCCATCTCCACTAAAAATACAAAAAGTTAGCTGGATGTGGTGGCAGGCACCTGTCATCTCAGATGATTGGGAGGCTGAGGCAGAAGAATTACTTGAACCTAGGAGGTGGAGGTTGCAGTGAGCCTAGATTGCACATTACACTCCCGACTGGGCAACAAGAGCAAAACTTCATCTCAAGAAAAAAAAATTTTTTTTTTGTAGAGATGGGGTCTTGCCATGTTGAGTTCAAGGCTGGAACTTGGAAGGCTCCTGGCAGGAAGCCATCCCCCCACCTGAGCCTCCCAAAGTGCTGGTATTACAGGCATGAGCCTCCACGGCCAGCCATGATCTAACATTACTGAAAATGCCCTGGTGACCCAAATCCTGCCCAGCGTCTTCACAGCTGTAGCAAACCGCCGCTGGAGGCAGAGAGAACAAATGCATACCTTGGCATCCGTGAGGGTGGTTTGAATGCCAGCTCTTCCAACGTCCTCCTGGAGGACTTAAGCAAGGGGGCTCCCTCTCGGGGGCACCAGCCAAATGGTCGGTGAAATTAAAATAAGAGTCATTTAGGGCGCTCATCTCTGGAGCAATATATGAGGTAGCACAATGTGTTAGCAGATCAAAATTAATGCCAAAAATATCCACCATGAACAAAATATCACCAAGGCAGTCGGGAGATAGGTTTGTAAAATACACATGATATTGATTCTGCAGGACTGTTGGGTGTTTTCAAACCTTTGAGTGTTTTGCTCTCACTATCTTCTCTGCCTCAACTTCCCTTCCCTGCCTCGTCCCCCCAGGACAGACTCTGCCAGTGAGGGATCCCCAAAGAGCACCCTCTCAGGTTCCATGATTCCTTAAGATTCAGAGAATTAAAAAATGGTGTTGTAGGCTGGGCGCGGTGGCTCATGCCTATAATCCCAGCACTTTGGGAGGCCGAGGCAGGCTGATCACCTGGGGTCAGAAGTTGAAGATCAGCCTGGCCAACATGGGGAAACCCTGTCTCTACTAAAAATACAAAAATTAGCCGGGCATGACAGTGCACATCTGTAATCACAGCTACTTGGGAGGCTGAGACATGAGAATCGCTTGAACATGGGAGATGGAGGTTGCAGTGAGCTGAGATCACACCACTACCCTCCAGCCTGGGCAACGAGAGCGAGACTCTGTCAAAAATAAATAAATAGTAAAATAAAATACAACAAAAAAAGCTGTAGTACTCATAGATACTCACAGGTTATGGTGAATGGATATAAATTAAAATCAGCTAAGGGGCCAGCTGCAGTGGCTCATGCCCGTAATCTCAGCACTTTGGGAGTCTGAGGCGGGAGGGTTGCTTGAACCCAGGAGTTTAAGGCCAGCCTGGGCAACACAGGGAGACAGCATCTCCACAAAATAAAAAATTAGCCAGGGCCAGGAATGGTGGTTCACGCCTATAATTCCAGCACTTTGGGAGTCCAAGAGTTCAAGACCAGCCTGAGCAACATGGTGAAACCCCATCTCTACAAAAAATTAGCCAGGT
This sequence comes from Mico argentatus, assembly GCA_963573565.1. NCBI lineage: Eukaryota > Metazoa > Chordata > Mammalia > Primates > Cebidae > Mico > Mico argentatus. Next base: position 1,176 of record CAUYNR010142749.1, on the reverse strand, counting down.
GTGGTGGTGCACACCTGTATTCCAAGCTATTCATAAGGCTGACGATCACTTGAGCCTGGGAGGCAGAGGTTGAAGTGAGCCAAGATTATACCGCTGTACTCCAGCCTGGGCAACAGAGCAAGACCCTATCTCAGAAAAAAAAAAATCAACTGAGCATAGTGGCTCCCTCCTGTAATCCCAGCACTTTGAGAGGCCGAGGCAGGTGGATCACAAGGTCAGGAGTTGGAGATTAGCCTGGCCAACATGGTGAAACCTGTCTCTACTAAAAATATAAAACTTAGCTGTCATGGTACCTGCAATCCCAGCTACTCAGAAGCCTGAGGCAGGAGAATCACTTGAATCTGGAGGCAGAGATTGCAGTGAGCCGAGATCACACATCAATCCATTTACATTTGTTGTGATTATTGATATATTTGAAATTAATACTACTGTCTTTCAATTCTGTTTGTCCCATTTTTTATTGTTTATTTTTCTCCTTTATTGCCTTTTTATAGATTGATTTTTCGGTTCATTCATTTTTCTTATTCCGTTTATTTCTTTCTACTTTTTTTCTTTTTTGGGGATGGAGTCTTCCTCTGTCACCCAGACTGGAGTGCAGAGGTGTGATCTTCACTCACTGCAACCTCCACCTCCCAGCTTCAAGCGATTCTCCTGCCTCAGCCTCTCCAGTAGCTGGGATTACAGGCACCCACCACCATGCCTGGATAAGATCTGTATTTTTAGTAAAGACAGGGTTTTGCCATGTTGGCCAGGCTGGTCTTGAACTGCTGGCTTTGAGTGATCCACCCACCCCTGCCTCACAGCCACTGTGCCCAGCCTTATTCTGTTCTTTTAATAACTACTCTCGAGGTTGTACCATACATTTTTCACTTAAACTCTACAGTTAAACCATGTCTTAACCCTGTCCCATTACGAGGACTTAAATCTTCCTTCTGCTGATGAATATGCTGTGATTGTTCAAATCCATTTCTGCCTTTTTAACCTGCAGATTAGACGCTGTTGTTCTCATTGCTGTTATTTTGTACGGACTCCCCATGTTCCTTGGACTAATGTGCGTGCTTGGCGTTTGTTGATGCCCATACTTTTGTTACAGACTTATTTTCTTCTAGGACCACTTTTTTGCTTTCCAAAAAGCATCCATCAGACATTCCTTAGAGGAGGTCTCTTGCCAGCCTC
>CAUYNR010142747.1:0-13609 GCA_963573565.1 Mico argentatus | reverse complement strand
CATCTTTGTGGTTGTTGACTTTCAGATTGGGTCTCTGAGTGGACGTCCAGTTTGTTGTTGAGGAAGTTATTTCTGTTTCTTAGTTTTCCTTCTAACAGTCTGGCCCCTCTGCTGTAGGACTGCTGAGGTCCACTCCAGGCCCTGCTTGCCTGGGGATCACCTGCAGCAGCTGCAGAACACTAAAGGTTGGTACCAGTTTTTTCTTCTGCTATCTTTTTCCCTGAATGATACCTGCCAAATGTCAGTCTGATCTCTCCTTTATGAGGTTACTCTTTGGATATATGAGAGTCAGGGAGCTGCTTGAGGAGACAGTCTCTCCTTTATAGGAGCTCAAGTGCTGCTGAGGTGTGAGGTCCATCATTCATTTAGAGCTGCTGGGCAGGTACGTTTAAGTCTGCTGCAGCAGAACTCTTAAACCTCTTTTCTTCCCAGGTGTTCTGTCCCAGGGAGTTAGGGCTTTATTTATGAGTTTCCATTGAGCTGCTGCCTTTTTTTTCAGGGCTGCCCTGCCCAGTAAGGAGGCAACCTAGTCACTGTCTGCCTGCAGAGGCTTTGCTGAGCTGCTGTGGGCTCCCCCGAGCTGCCGTGTGAACTTTCCTGCAGTCCTGTTTTTATGGGTGTAGTTAGAACTGCCTCGTCAATGGTGGCCCACCTATGTAATGGCGGACTCTCTCTCTAATGGTGGGTTGCCTCGACAACAGCGCACTGCCTCAGCAGTGGCAGATTACCTCCATAGTGGTGGAGTGCTTCAGTAATGGCAGATGCCCCTCCCCCACAGAGCTGGACCATCCTGGGTTCAGCTGTGCTTGCTGTGAAACTCTCTACCCAGAGCGTTTCCAATGCTGGTTTTTTTTTTTTTTTGTGGGGGTGGGACCAGCCGAGCCTGATCACCTGGCTCACTGCCTCAGAGCCTTTTTTTTTAAGTTTAATGGTCGACTCTCTCCCAGGTGTTCCAGTCGCTTGTTGAAAAGGCACCGGGGTCTGTGTGATTTCCCATGCAGTGACCCATTGCACTGGCTGAAACTGCGGTGCTGAGATTTGTGGTGCTTTTTTGCCTGGGAATCTCCTGGCCTGGCTCCCTGTTTCAGTCCCCTTTTTAATCAGATGAATGGGCGACTCTGCTTTCCTGGAGCTCCAAACGCCAGCTAAAAAGACACCCAGACTAGTGTATTTTGGACAGAGAACCACCACGCCGGGGCGCTGGCAAAACAGCCGTGCCAGCCAAAACAGCCGCGCTGGCGACCCATGGGGCTCCTCTGCCTGTGAATCTCCTGGTCTGTGGGCAATAAAAATTTGTCTGGAAATGCGGCATCCACTCACCCTCTGCGCTTTCACTGGTAGCTGCAATCCTGAGCTGCTCCTAATTGGCCATCTTGGATCTTCCATCCAAACTTTTATCTTTTTAAATCACTGCTATAGCTTCAGGCATAACTGATCTAGTATTTGGCCTCTGAAGCGAGAGAAAAGGAAATTTGTTTTGATATTTTCAACTAGTATGCCTTGGGCATTTTAAATAGTCAATTAAAAAGGCCTGGCATGGTGACTCATGCCTGTAATCCCAGCACTTTGGGAGGCCAAGGTGGGTAGATTACCTGAGGTCAGGAGTTCAAGACCAGCCTGGCCGATATGATGAAACCTTGTCTCTATTAAAAATACAAAAATCAGCCAGGTGCAGTGGCAGGAGTCTGTAATCCCAGCTACTCAGTAGGCTGAGGTAGGAGAATAGCTTGAACCTGGGAAGCAGGTTGTAGTGAGCAGAGATGGCACCACTTCACTCCAGCCTGGGCAACAGAGTGAGACTCCATCTCAAAAAAAAAAAAAATTAAATAAAGTTGACTGAAATCCTAATATTAACATTAGAAGTATGATAGTAGAGGTCTTTTAAGGAAGGAAAAAACCCCTCATTTTTGATTTCTAAGTAATACTTGATTTTCTTTAGGCCATTTTTAGGTAATATAACACAAGGATTATCTTACAGTTTTTCTTTCTTATGTCATAGCTTGTTTTTCAGAATGTCCCTATCCTGTGATAAATGAAATATATAATATGCATTCCTCGTTTATGGTCTCTAAAAAAGAAAACTCAAAATATGAAGTATCTGGTGTTTTCTCTCTGTTTGAAATACTGTGATAGTTGTTGTTTTCAAGGGACTAACTTTATAGTTTGAGAAAGTATATGTTCTGGAAATGAAAGTGCTAACACTTTCATTTTAAATATTATGTATAATTATACATTTTTTTCATGTAACACAATTATGCATAACATAAATTTAAAAAGTGTATATTCTGGAAATGAAAGTGTTAGCACTTTTTATTTCACAAAAAAGTTTTTATGTTCTTATTAGGAGAGAATATTGATGTTTTAAATTCAGAGAGATTGAAGAGGAAGACTAAATGGATAAAAAGGGTCATGAAATAATAGATGAAGCTAGCTATATCTTAATTTATAATGTGCAAGGCACATATTGGCCATTCAGGTTACAGTCAGCCTCCATTATTTGTACTTAGGGAGGGAAGCCGAAAGCTTATTCAAATTAATGGATATTGCAGAAGTCCTCAGAATTGGCTTTGGAATGTATCTTTGTTCTTACTTTTGAATGTAGTTGTAGCTGTTCTGGGAATGCACTTCAAACAAATTAATGATAGTATGCCTATGAAAGTTTGACTCTGATGGAGTTGAGGAGCTCATCTGTTCTTTCATTTCATACTGGGAATAGAATAATCATCTGTTTTACTGATATAAAGTCCCAACTCTGGCAGAATTGCACCTCCTTATAAGTTTCTAGAAATAAAGGAGTCAAGCAGTGTCTCTGCCCAGAGTCATACAAGGAATAGCATTACACAGGGAGAACCTTAGCTATCAGCACTACAAATACTAACTGAAACTAAACTCAAAAGACTTAATTTGGCATTTATCTGCCTTCTAAAATATAGTGGAACCTCTTTAATGTGAAACACAAGGAGATGGAAAAAGTGGGCTTTGAATTAGCTAGGTTTCCATTCTCTGATTTTTATTATAGAGTAATCAGGCAGTTTGTTGACTAGGGAATAGCATTTACTTTGAATTATGTATTATTTTGAATAATGTGGTATCAGCTTAATGAAATTTTATTATAATTCACTTTTTTAGGAGGATTAAACAGTGCATATCCTAGAGGGAGCCTGAGTAACATATTTGTATTTAATAATAAATGTATATTTGCCCACAGCCAAGTGTTAGGACAGTATACCTAACTTAGGTGTGTGGAACACTTACTCACTGAGAACAGAAAGGTGGGGTCTCAGAGCACTGTTTGTTTCTTGGTCCTCCAGATGTATGTATATTTGATAGAAAACCTGAGAACAAGTAGAAAATGATGGAGTTTTAGTGTAAATTTGCCAGTACATGTTTCTTTCTCTGCAACTATCTTTTCCAGGGTCAAGAGCCACATTCTAGCATGGCTTATTAGGGCAATGTTTTACTGTCAAGAAGTGCAGTGGTCACTCAGTACTACTGTTTCTAGGAGTATTTTCTTGAATCACTGAAGAAAAGAGATGCCATTAGAATATGGTGAAAAGCAACATTGCATTTTTGCTGCCTTCATAATTTGGACTACAAGACCACCTTGAAAAAATTAAACCCTTTTTGGGGGATTTCCTAAAGCAAGCAGCATACACATATAATTTAAATAGGAACGTGAATTCAGCTGGGCTGACCTACTAAGTCAGCATCAATAAGACTTGATTAAATTGCTTGTTGGTTGTCATTCACTAGAGGTATCATGTTATGAAGGTTCCAGAGCAGTAGTTCTTCAGATTTGAAGAATACAGTTGAATGTTCATCTGTAGGCACATAAGAGTAAAGAGAATCCTCAGATTTCCTAGTGGTTTAACTGTTAATATCTGCGATATCCAATGTTAACATATTTTTAGGTAGGGAAGATAACAGGAAGTAGTTTAGTGCTGATTCCTTTTTATTATTTTGAAAAATTATGATACCATAAAATTGACCTTTTTAAGAAAGCATACAGTTCTGTGATTTTTAACACATGTATAGATTCTTGTAATCACCATCAACACAATCAGGATACAGAACAGTTCTATCATCCTTTTTGCTCTCCCACTATAGTCACACACTCATTCCTCTTCCACCCTCGACTCCTAAGCCCTGGCATTCACTGAGCTGTTCTCCATCATTATTGTGTTATGGTTTTGAGAATGTCATATAAATCAACGGTGCTCAACCTTTTTGGCACCAGGGACTGGTTTCGTGGAAGACGATATTTCCACAGACAGGGCCAGGATTAGGGTGATGCAAGTGAGATGCTTTCCTCAATCACAGAGTTTACGGGGGTGCTAAAACACTCAGTAATCAAGATAAATAATGTTTTAATGCAACAATGTAAAAAATGCAAAAAGTCTATGATGAATAAAATACCAAATTTTTAAATAAAAATAGGATCAGTAACAGTGCCATGCCAAGCTGTGTTACAAACTAAGGCAAAAGGAAAACTCAGTTGGACTGATCTCGTCTTTATTTAAAATTCTGTTTTGTTCATCATAGATTTTTTGTTTTTACTTTATTATTATTATTGGTGGAGACTAGACTTGGGGAAATGGTAACTTACTTCTGCTTTAGTGATTCTTTAAATTCTGGACTTCTTCCCAAATCCACCTACTACTGTTTACTTTTCAGAGTCCTCAGATAGGTACCCTGTGCCTTCTGTCTTTGTTTTTAAACAACATTCAGAGGGAGAGACTGCGTGGAGTCTACTCTCTTTCCGAGAACCAGAGCTTTTTTAAATTAAAAAAAATTACAGTGGTGATGGAAAAAAACAAAACAAAACAAAACAGTACAGACTATAGCAGATGTGCCTAGGAGGAAGCTTCCAAGTTAGCTGCACGTTTGGAGGGACGTTCATATGGTAGAAAATAAAATAATGTCGTTGATCCTAGAATGAGTCACCTCTCTTACTCGGGTGGTATGTTCCCTTGACATAACTATGCCACAAGGCAGAGCTACTGGCTTTTGCTTAATTAACTGCCATTGGTATCAAGCATACTTGGCTCAGTTTCTCAATATTATTTTCCAGAGCTCATTCCTCTTGCCTACCTGCACACCATGACATAACTCTCCTGTATAAAAATTAGACTTAACAGATTTTACAGCTTCTCTAGAGTTCATTTCTGTGTATGAAATCTCTTACTGTCGTATCAGCTTTTTCTTTACTTTTAGCCTCACATTCTCATGTTTAGAGCCTACATCCTTTGCTCTGGTCCTTATGGAGTTGGAGAACAGCTGGTTAACATCCTGTGTTTCCTTGAAGATTATAAAGTTACCGTTCAGTCTTGTCTTTGTCTGAGGGAACCAAACTTAGTCTTTTGTTCTTTTTTTGTTTTTTAACATTTCCTTGTGGATCTTGTTTTCTCCACACTTCTGTTGTCTTTGATACTCTCGTCTCAACCATTTCTAAATTCTCCAGTGGCCAAATTGGAGTAAGGGTCTCCTTAAAGCTGATGGTGCCATCTGGGTAGTAAGAGCATCATATTACTAATGTTTATTAACGTAATACATGTCACATAGTAGATGCTTGGTGAAAATGTATTTATTAATTTTGCATTACCTTTCATTGCATTTTATTTTATTATATTCTTACTGGGACTAACTGCAATGGCCTATTCCTTACCATCTTGTCAAGTTTTTATTTTTTGGTTTATAGCCTTTTTTTTTCTTTTTATTTAGGGTCTTGGAATGTAGATTTATAGCTTTTAAAAATCAATTTGGAATTTCAGTGCATATATTTTCTATTAGAATTTATGAAAGAAGTATACATATAATTGTCTACTTTAAAACTGGAGATAGCTGATCCTTTTTTTCAGACTTACTACAAATAGCTATGTTTTGGGTTCATTAGAGGAAACACAGATTTACTGCAGATGCTTAAAATACTGGTAGTTTAAATTCTAATGAATATAATGTGTTTTGGTTGTGACACTATTAATGAATATGATATGTTTCCTAGACCTATTTTTTAAAACATACTCTGTGCTTTGAGGCAAAAGTTATTTGTTTGAATTTGACACTTTATCCAAAGTCAAATCATTACTCTTCATTAGAATAGGGGACAAATACTTATGTGATATAGTACTTATCACTTTGTTTTTCTCATCTTTATTCTCTTTTTAAGAAAAAATTAATTTTATTATGTTTTTTGAAACCATCTTGCTCTGTCACCCAGGCTGGAGTGCAGTGGTGTGATCTCAGCTCACTGCAACCTCCACCTCCTAGGTTCAAGTGATTCTTGTGCCTCAGCCTCTCACGTAGCTGGGATTACAAGCACGTACCACCACACCCAGCTAATTTTTTTTTTTTTTTAAGTAGAGGCGGGGTTTCATCATGTTGCCCAGACTGGTCTTGAACTCCTGATCTCAAGTGATCTATCCACCTCAGCCTCCCAAGGTGCTGAGATTACAGGTGTGAGCCATCACACCTGACCTCATTCTTTCTTAAAAGAATAACTTTATAAATTTTTATAACTGGCAGATTCTTGATTCAGGTGCAAATTTTTAGATTCTCTATTTGATGTCCTCCTCTTTGAAATAACATTTACTGTAGGAATCCAGATTCAAACCCTGCAGTCAAGCGTCTTTTCTTGTGACCACCAATTTAACAGTGATCTCATTTGGGAAGTTACAATGTGAGATGAAGGGCCAATCTGGTGCTACCTTAGGCTTCGTGAGAAAAAGAATGAGGACCAAAAGGAGGGCGTATCCAGTTAATCGTTTATCTATTTCTTAGTGTCATTTAACCCCATAACAAGCTATATTAAAATACATCCCATCTTTAGTAGTGCCATCTCATTTGCAAATGAAGATTTTTCTGCTTCTATTTCTAATCCTATGAAACCATAGAAATAGTGTATCCCTTTTGATTAAATAGGAACTTCCCCCCCTTCTCTACACAAGAGTTTGATATTTTATTTAATAAATATTTAAATATATTTAATAGGTATTTAAACTTGTATCAACTGATTGCCATGAATGGCAAAGCCAGATAAAGAATCAGCCACTAGGTAGTACAACCCTGAGGGAGAAACATACTTACTGCCTCTATTAAAAAAAAAAAAAAAAAACCTATATACATATATATGTGGGTGTGTGTGTATATATATATATATGTATGTGTATATATATGTGTGTGTGTATGTATATGTGTATATATATATATATATAAAGAGGATTTGTAGATGTTAAAAAATGTTCAGAATGATACTATTCTTTTCATAATGTGTAAACATATAATACAATAATGACTAGAGCTCCATTGTCTAACCCTAGCATCATATCAAATCCCACTGATGGACCAAGTGAAGGACTTTATGTCTTGTAGGATTTTCTGACAGTTTTTCTCTCTTAGCCTGAATCTGATGAACAAGTTTTCTTGTTCTGGTAACAAGTTTTCCAGCTGTTCTATCAGAATTCTGGCCAAACTTTCACAATTATATATAGTGTGGGGAAGAAAGAGGTTTGTAATTAAAATATATCCCAGGATAGCGTTTTTCCTTTTTAGAAATGGTAGATAATGGTCTTGTGGGAGGATGGGTTGTGAACCCCCAAAGGACTGAATAAAAGAGTATGATATTTAGAACATTTTTAGCTGTACTGTAGTAAGATAAATGTTTTACATATCTGTGTAGTTTGCCTATACAGGAAGATTCAGCTTTTCCTGTGTTTTCTTGGTTTTACATACTTAATGATTTCCAAGATCTGATTACATATACTTCTTATCTAGCAGTTAGAGACTTAATAAGTTTCATGCATTACTATTTTATTCATATAAACACAGAACTGGTGGTCATTATCTTTATGCCTATCTCTGTTGATAAATGAAGAAAAGTAAAGGAGCCCTCATCTGTGTAGACCAAACGTAGAAAAACCAGGTAGAGTTTGGTTTACACTGTGGGTCTTAAACGAAAAGAAGTAGCCATATAGTGCTGCCCAAGCCTTTGTGCAACCTGGTCTCCATAATAAATGATAATATATGATATAAGCAGATAAGGCTACTCTTCTCTAAAAATGACTAGCCTGAGGCCCCAGCGCCCCAGGCTCCTCTTAGGTATGAGAGTCTTCATATCTTGGCACACCCGCCATATCTTGGTATCCCATTCTGTGCTCACCAGTGGGAAGCTCTGCTGCATCTAAGTGAGTCCCCTGGTGTGGGACCTCTGGGGACATTTGCTTCATAGGATGACCACCCAGCTGGGTCACTCATCCTGTGGACTCCTGTTCTCAGTCTCCTGTTTGTTTCCTGCTCACAGACTACCATTAATAAGAATAATTACCAGACTTTCTTCAGTCATTACTTGGGCCTTCTTTGCCTTCACAAATTCTTCTCAGGTAACAGGGTCGGAGCAAACTTTTACCGTTTTGAATTAGATGAACAAAATTATATTTAATTTTCTTTCCCAAGAGACCTTCCATTTTCTGTGAGAACTTTTTCTCGTGATGAAATTCTTCAGGCAGGTTTATTATCAGATACAGATGGGATTCATTTAGTGCCAAGGACAACTACCAGGTTCCAGATTTTTGCTGCTATAGTGGTTACCTTTATTTTATAGCACAGACTGTAAATGAGTTATTTTACTAAAACCATTTTCCATGACTTTGATGGGAATTTATTTGATAATTAGATGCCAGTTTTTAAAAAGCATAATCTATGCATCTGTATCAAATATGTATGGCAGGTACAAAGTAACACTTTCCCTTACTTGGTTTTTCTGAAGCAGCCCCCACATTTATGAAAGGACTATGGCATTTTTTCTTTTCATGCCTGCACTTCTAACTGGCCTATGAGAGAATTTTTCAGATAGGAAAGGGAGAAGATTGAGAAAATTTCTGGCAAAAAAAATAAAAAAGACAGTTGCACAGTTGCTGCAAGTGTGGCCCATGGTAGAACTTCCTTGGAACTGGAGGAATGTGGAAGAGAAAAAAAGGAGGCCTATGCGCACTTAGCGAGATGTGTAGAGAAAATGTCTGCCTTTGAACTTTTTCATTGAGGGGATGTCTGTAGAGATCAGATGGTGCTGATGAGTCTTAGTTATTGGAGACTGGGGCTTACCATGTTTACTTCCTGAACTTTAGAGGAATAAGGCCAAGTCTTGTGGCCTATGTATGCGGCAAAGCCATCTCAAGTTTGAGAAAACAAGGCTTTGAGAGAGAGTAGAGGGAACAAAGACAGGACAAATAGCCTGGAAAAGTTGAAACAATCCCCATTTTACTATTCTGCTTCCCTGGCCCAATATTTTCATATAGAAAACAGTTTTTCTTTCTCTGTGAAGTAACTCTTGAGCTTGTGGAAATCTGAAGAAAATTCTTTCTCCAGTATTTTTGGTTTGTTTGTTTTTATCTGTTTTCGTTTTATTTATTTCAGGTTCACATCTTGTTCTCCTTTCTTAGTGTCTGGAATCTGCACACACACATACACACACACAGCCATCCCAAATGTATTGGATAGTCCTGAGGATGTCTGTCACTCTAAGACTGCCTCTGTACAAGTCTGCAAAATTCTGTGACAGTCTCCTTCATGGACAGATGTCAGGCTTTTCATTTGAAAAATCTGAAAACTTCTTATCCAAGGAATCACTGTGTAAGCTTATCCATTCTTGTACTATATGACAAAAACCAAACGTGAAAGAACCAGATGGAATTTGGTTTACAGTATGGGTCTGCAGCTGTGGAGGATCTGGAAATGGAGTTTCAACGTAATCATGTTTAAGGTATAAAATTATGAAGGCTGTTGGTTTTCTTTTAGCATGTAGAATAAGGGTAGTGTTTAGATATGTGCATTGCAGATACCTAAGATGTTATGCAGGCATTAATTTCTTTAATAGTAACATTTGTGAAGTGGGAACTAGTGGGCCTTTTCTTTTATGGTCTTAGTAATATTATCTGCTGTTAATACAAACTTGCTAAGGTTTGTACTGGGTTAGGTGGGTTTGGATATGAGTAAACGTCTCCTGCCTCCTTTCCTCCCCGTCTTTCCAAATAGGTCTTTGTATGGTTAAGTAGTGAGGGAGTGAGCAGTGGCGTTGGAGAAACTTACTTACTGACCCAGCTCCTCTATGTGCAAGTTATTATCTGACCACAGGAAAGTTACCACTCTCTACAGCCTCAGTTTCTTCATCTGTGAGATGGGATGAGATTATTAATTTTGTAGTAGTTGTGAGGGCTCAATTACATTAAATAATACAAAGTTTCAGTACCTGATAGTTCCCTTTCTACCATGTCCTAAAATGTAAATCATTTCTCTCTTTGATTTCCTTCTCTTCCTCCCCTTATTTGCTTCCCTGGTTTCTCTAAAAGTAAACGGAAAAAAAAAAAAACACAGAAATAAATTATTTGGAAATTTTTGTGGCCTTTTCACTTTTGCTAAGGGGTAATTCCAAAATTCCTATTTTGGAATTGTGACACTCCTAGTTTGACATTGTGCTCTCCTTTCTCCCGGCCTACCCCTCTCTTTTTTTGTTTGGTTCTGTAGGGAAGAAAAATCTCTCTGTTGAGCATATTAAGGTCTTGTAACTCCTAGTCATCCTGCTTATAGTATCCTATTCCAATTCTGGCCTCTTATTTCTGGGCAAATTTGTGGTTAGCCTCCACTACCAAATTAAAAGGCCAAATGAATATGGATTTTGGTTAAAAAGAATAAGCTTAATTTTGTGCTGAAATATATAGTTCAGCTTCGGCAGTTACCATTAGTGAACCCACATGTTTTGGGAAATGAAGTAGATTAGTGTAAGAATGAAACACTTTTTCAATTTAATTAAGCAAATCAGTTTATTAAAATATACAGACTAATTTCAGAATCTTGTTCTTTGCACTGCAGTGGCCTTCTGCCAGTTGAATCTCATGATACAATGTGAGGGCTTTCTCTTTGATCCTGTAGATCTGATGTCTTGATGTTTCTTGCTGGATCCTTGGTCCTTTTATTCAAATGTGCTCTCTATGCTTTATTTGCTGCATTTCTTGGTAAATCCATAGGTCTGAATGTGTCAAGTTCCCAGTAAAGAAGCACGTCTTCAAGAACAGGATGAAAAAAGTTTGGGGCAGTTGGTTGATTGAGGGATTGTACTCTTTCTAACTATTTGTAGGTCATCTGTCTGATGGTTCCTTAGGCTTCTAGCAGGCACGTGTCGCATTGTTGTTAAGCAAAGCCGGGTATGTATGTTTGACAAGTTAGCAGCGTGGCAGCTCAGCTTGCTTCCCAGCCCCGCTGCAGTCTCAGGGATTGTTTGGTTTGGCAGGTAGCCAGCTCTCTGCTATAAGATGCATTTCCTTGACAGGATAAAGTATGGAGCTGCATTAGCTGCAAAGTTTACAAAGGTTAGCTAAACACACACAATAAATATTAATAAACAAAAAAGGCCCACCCACCATTGGCTTTAAATTCTTTTTCTTCATTTTGTGTTTTAGAATCCTTGCAGTATGTGATTAATAACCGGTCTTAGGGTAATTGAGCCTTAAGTATCCCCTGCCTAAGATTGCTCACAGGCTTCTCATTGGCTGCTTTGGTGACTCATTGCCACAGTGCATGGGGCTCTGGAACTAAATGACTATTTAGTTCAAGGTGTCTTATTTGCTTCTCCCTGTTTCAGTATGAAAGGAGGGCAAATGTGCTTCTCTGTAAGAACATATACTAACCAGCATGTAAAGGATCTGGAGGGTAAAGGATGTGAACAGGAATAGAGGTGAAGTGTCCTTGGAAAGCAATCGGACCTTTGTCTGTTGGCTTGAGCAGTTGCTTCTCTCTAACATTTACACCCTCAGTGAAGAGAGAGAGAGTAACAGTAACCTGCTGCCACTGGAACTGCCTGTTTGGCTGGATGTCTTGGAATTTACCAGGCCTACATTGTGGATCTTTTCCAATTCTGCACCCTGCTTGCTTAAAAACATATTTGAGAACTAGTAATCTTAGACTTCTTAGCCAGACCTCTAGAGAACCAAGAAAGAGAAATAACTCTGATACTATGTTCTTAATATTGTCCTGGGCCATTTATGGGTCACTGAGATTTCTGAAAACCTTTGACAGCCTCTTTCATTGCTCTGTGATTCATGCATATTCTCTCTCTCTCGGACCACAATAGAAGGAAACTAGCTCTTCTACATTTGTAGGATACCTGAGTATAATGATGATATGAGGAAATCAAATTATTCCTCATGGAGTAATGACTTTAATTTGAAAATTGTCTCTAGCTCCACCTTGCAAAGCAATCCATTTAGGCATGGATAAACTGTAGCTTTTAATTTGTTCCTTTGGTGAACATTTGTTGAGTGCCAGACACTAATCTAGGCACTTGGGATATGTTGCCAAAAACAAAAAAAAAACCTGACTGAGATCTTTGCCCATGGAACATATGTTCTAGTGGGGAAGGCAGACAATCAACATCTTTAATAAATAAGTTATGTAGGCCGGGCGCGGTGGCTCAAGCCTGTAATCCCAGCACTTTGGGAGGCCGAGGCGGGTGGATCACGAGGTCAACAGATCAAGACCATCCTGGTCAACATGGTGAAACCCCTTCTCTACTAAAAATTACAAAAAATTATCTGGGCACGGTGGCGTGTGCCTGTAATCCCAGCTACTCAGGAGGCTGAGGCAGGAGAATTGCCTGAACCCAGGGGGCGGAGGTTGCAGTGAGTCGAGATTGCGCCATTGCACTCCAGCCTGGGTAACAAGAGCGAAACTCCATCTCAAAAAAAAAAAAAATAAATAAGTTATGTATTGTATTAAAAGATGATAGGTGCTATGAGAAAAAAGAAAAGCAGAGCAAGCGGAGTTCTGGGCACAGTTTTAAATTGGGTGGTCTGAATAGCAACAACATTTAAGCAAAGACTAAAAGAAATGAGTCTTGGCTCAGATGGACTTCTTCTAGATAGGGTTTCATAAACATGACTTCATGAAGTTATGTTTGTGACTCTCCTCATGTTTCCATATACCTGGCTGTGACCATCTGGGAATTTCCAGTGGTCTAGGCATGGTTCTCAAATTAGTCTCAGTGGCAGAGGACCCAGAAGCTGCACTTTGTAGACCTTGAGCTATTGATATACTTAATTCCATGTTCCCAACCAGGAGCAATTTTTATTAGGAGAAAATGTGACTTTTATATGCATGCATTATGAAGTAGGTTTTACAAGTATAGGTACAAAGCAACAACAACCGCCCCGCCCACCCCCGCCAAAGCCCAAATTATTTTTTCAAGTTTTTCTGTTAATATTTACTTACTATTATATTTGTTTTATCATCTTTTAGCACTTGCTAGCCTGGGTAGCAGGCACTATGAATTTGAGGAAAATTGTGGAAAGAAAGCCTAACACTGTGAAAACCTGCCCTTTTAACTTAATTTTTCCCCCAGCTAATGGGGAAAACACAGCCATCCTGATTTGATTTTCTCTGTACAAATATCCCAATCCTCTTCAGTGGTGCATAGATTAAGAACTACTCTTCTAGAGTAAGTCTGCTAAATCAGATATGAATTAAACAAAAGTCTTGTAGATTTTTTTTCAGCTTTCTCCTTAGTTCCTCTGGAATCTCAGGTAAGGGTTTGTAGCCATTTATCTTTTTTTTTTTTTTTTTTTTT
>CAUYNR010142745.1:0-15537 GCA_963573565.1 Mico argentatus | reverse complement strand
GCCGCTGGACAATGGGAGTGGGGTTGGGGGGAGCCCCATTGAGGCTGCTGCCTGGAGGCTTCACCACCAGCTTGGGTTTGCTGGGAGGGCTGTGGGTTGGGGCTTGTGTGCATGAACCAGCCGCCTCCTCCGCGCCATCTGAGACAGGGTAAGAACACAAGCAGGGCCTCCAGTAGGGTCTCCAAGAAAAGCTCACAGTCTCCCCAGCCCTGTGAAACAGCACTTCCCAGAGAGGAATAGCTAAACCAGCTGGTGGAATGGGAGTCAGCAAGCTCTAAGTCATGATCCCGCAAAGAGACAGGGAAAAGAATGAGATGGGAAAAAAGAGGCAGAAAAAAAAGGCTCTAGAGAAAACAAGAAAGGGAGTATACATTAGAGAGACTGGCCCAGGGGCCTGCAGTAACAGCAGCCCTTTACAGGTACCTTTCTTTAGGGAAGGACTGCTCTCCCTCTACCTTCTGAGGGGGTTAGAACACTGCCCAAGAACCTCCCCAGAAAAACACTTGCCCTGTTTGGGCCTCCCAGGTCAAACTATTAGGGGGTAGCTCTGAGGCTCATGAAAGGTCCCAAACCCCCCAGTACCTGTGTGGGTGCCCTCAGAGGCTACAGGGACCCTGTGTGCCTCCAGCACCAGCGGGGACTTGTTGCTGGCTGGCTTGGACTCCTCAGGCAGCTGTGACTCTTGAGACTTGTGGGTCTGAATCAGCTCTGGCTGTGTTACTCTTATCAGCTAACAACAGAATCCAAGGCTCAGAGGAGGAAGGGTAGACCCAGGCGTCTACCTTAAACAGCTAAGGGCTGAGGGCCTGAAGAAATAATGGCCTTGGCTCTACCCATTCACTCACAGGGAAATAAAACAGCCAGACCCAACTTCCTTTTTAGAAGCTATTCTTCCTCCCCACTCCAAGTCCCACCTTTCCCACAAGGAGAGCAAAGAAAAGGAATGGTTAGCTGAAGCCCAGACTATAAGAGAGAGAGTTCAGGAATCAGAGACAAATGCTGTGGGGGAAGAAAGGAGGAATGCAGGGAGGGTTGGGCTGGGCAGGGGCCAGGCAGAAAGGGCACCTACCTGCTGCAGAGCCTCTAGTACTGTCTGACGGTTCACTTTCAGCACGTGCAGCCTGGCCTCATACTTGATCCTGCGGTCGGGCACCACTGCCATCAGGTTGAAGCGGATGTCGTGGTAGGGCTCCCTGCAGTCACAGCCGCAGCCGTGAGAGCAGCTCCCGCCCTGGCCCCACCATCAGGTTGAAGCAGATATCCTGGCAGGGTTCCCTGCAGTCACACCTGCAGCTGTAGGTATAGGCCCCACCCCAATAGACGGGCAGCGACTAGCCACGCACGCCAGGCACCTCAGCTGGTACCTTCCAACGAGCTATATGAGGGCCTATCAGGAAGTGAACCAGCAGACCTGGGATACCTAAGGCTCCACTGGGGCCTGCCCCTCCCCCAGCCCACCCAGGAACAGGCCACAGGCAGCCTAGGCAGGAAATGGGACAAGGAGTTGAGAACCCATGATCTAAGCCTGATCTTGCCAGATTTACCACATGGCCCTGCAATTTACAAATCACCTGGACACTCTCTGTCCCTCCCAAAGTAGATACAGAGGGTAGAAGAAAGCAGGCAAAGGGCCCTTACCCTGCAGTGGCGAGACCAATACGCTCCATGATAACCCGCCGGGCCTTGTCTGTCCATTCCTCATCCTCTCCCCAGGGCCCTAGGGGAGACCAAGACAAGGAATCAGCGAGCAGGAAACCCTGAGTTTGGGCAGGCCAGGAGTGGGAAGGAAGACAGAGAAGAGCAGTTGAGCCAGGGAGTCAGGAGCTGGTCGGGAAATAGGGTAGAGGGTGAAACACTGGCCAGGGCCAGGTGTCAGTATCCACAACCCCTGCCACTGGGTCCTACACACCAGAGGGCCCTGATCCCCAGCTCCCTAGGAGGTAGGCAGACACACCCAACAGGCCTCCAGCTCACAATGCCTACCATGGTCAATGGGGTAGACCTTCAGCCCGTCCAGCTCAAAGAGCCGACCTGTGATAGGCACATAGCTGACAAAGTGGAATGCCTCCATGGTCCGCACTGCACTAAGGCCATTCTGCTTTTCAGGGAGGTGGCGTGGCTCGGGCCTGGAGAAGGACAGAGTCAGGGCCCAAAAAATGATACTCCCCCCACTCCCACCCCACATCAGCTCCCACAGCTCCCACACACCTGGCATGGCTATTATGTGCCTTGGCCAACTCCGGGGCATTGCCAATTGCATATCCTTTGCTCTACGGGGAAGAAAATAAGGCCGTATCAGAATAATTTCTCCTCAGGTAAGACTATGGGTTGAAGACAAAGCTTCAGAGAGCAGGTCTGAAGGCATTCCAGGAATCAGAAGGAACAAAGATGAATTTTCTTAAAAGGCTGGTGGTGGAGGAAAAGAGCTCTAGAGCCCTAAAGATATGGATCATGCTGGCCTTGCATGGTAATTAGCAGACACTGGAAATCAACATGATCAGAGAGAAAAAGTCCTGACACAGAAGGTTCTGACGTGGTGTGACTTAAGGAAAGTCTCCTCCCTCCCTAGGCCTATCTCCTGTCCCCACAACGGGGCCTAAAAACAATGACCTTACACAATTAAAGGGTCAAACATAACAATCATTTGAAAAAGAAACAGCCTAATGGTAGCCAATATCATGTGGTAGCATTACCAGTGGCCCTCAGGGTCAGATCTGCCCAGTTGGCTATGAGCCAGGATGAACGAACTGTGGCCTACCCACCTCAGGGCTGAAGCCTTTGGTGAAATCCTTCATGCGACTCAGGGTAGGTCCCAGGTCCACGTTGCTGCAGTTCAGGAGCACGCTCAGCAAGGCATGAGTGGCACAAGAGTTGGGTATCAGCTGTGAAAACAAGAGTAGTCACCCATACACAGCACCCCTCACCGCAAGCCCCAAGCCCATATACATGAGGAACAGGGATCCAGAATAGGTCAGTCATATCTAGACAACTCCCCTTTTTAGCTCCCTTCATCTTTGCCTAATGTTTATTCACTTAACAAGCACCTACCAAATACTACCAGGTATCTGAGGACACAGAGAGTGGACTCAGACGCCACCCTACTCTAAAGCTGTTCCATTTAATGAATTAGAGCTCAGTTCCTTCTGCCAGAAGGTTTCTGTAGCCACCATCCCTAGAATCTGCCTATCCCCTCCTTCTATCTTCCTCCACTTCTACTTCCCAAGCCCAAAAAAAAAAAAAAATGGCAGCATCCCACCCTCCAAACAAAGCACAGAGCCCCAGCAGACCTGGTGGGCAAA
This sequence comes from Mico argentatus, assembly GCA_963573565.1. NCBI lineage: Eukaryota > Metazoa > Chordata > Mammalia > Primates > Cebidae > Mico > Mico argentatus. Next base: position 12,238 of record CAUYNR010142745.1, on the reverse strand, counting down.
GAACATGTTATTCACAATATCGTCATCAATCACGGACGTATCATCCACCAAGGTAGAAACCTTTCGCCGTGACCGGCGCTCTTCGATCCATTTGAACAGGAAGATAAATCCATATACAGGGCTGGGGGAAGTAAGAAGCAGAGCTAAATCAGCCAAAGGGCAGAAGGCAATCAGCATTCCCTTCTTTCTCCCCCTAATCCTTTGCACTGCGTCATCACTCAGGTGTCCTTGCTGTGATCCTACCTCTCCCTAACTTCTCCCCAACACTGTCTGAAGTGGCCCTGTGCCCTCACACACCAAAGGCCTTTCACAGGGAGAGCAAAACATAAGCTTCTGGCTGTGATGCTTCAGGAGTCCACCCAGTCTCCTTATGAAGTCTATGGTTCTGGGTAAGAGAAGAAAAGCTGGAACCAATGGTCAAGAATGGGATAGGGTAGGAACACAAAGTAAGACAAGAACAAAAACTCTGACGAGGAACTGAGGCACTAATTCTCACTTGTGGACCCCAGTGCAGTCAGGAAAGCAAATGAACACCCACATCAGTCTCTTCTGTTACATAAAATTAAAGCAGACTTCTTGGTTCAGTCACTGTAGCAGTCTCTCTTACACCTCTGTTCTGCAGGACCACCCGGACAAGACCCTAAGTGTGGGCACCCAGGAGGGGCCTTGTCACCCCAACGAATCAATACAGGATGACTATGTGTCAGGATTAAAGCCAGGCACACAAGGGCACACTGAAATTAATACATTATACAAATGGACAAAAGGCACTGTGTGACCTGGGTCTTCCTGCTGCCAGGCCAGAAAAGCAGCTGAACCAAAGGATGGCGAGGGGTGGGAGGAGGCTGCTACAAGAAGGGAAGCGCTGAGGAAAGATTGGGAGAAAATGAAGTATCAGTTTGATCAGGAGGCAGGCATCCACAGAACCGGGCTGCTTCTTTATATGAGATTTTATAACGTAGGGTTCTTGGCACTGCCTTCCCTAAGGGGCCCTGTTCTCTGGGACCTTTCCCAGCATTCTGGGTGTAAGGGGCGGCCCTGGCGTACAGCCACTCACCCCTGGCATTTGCTCTGAAGGTCGTAGATCTCCTCCACTTGCACCCCTTTGACACCTGCATCAGGAAAGGAAAGCAGTCGGGAAGGATAGCCCCTGGTCCTCGAGCGAGGGCGCAGGGGTGGGCTCCCACAGCCCCGGTCCGGCAGGCAGAAGAGGCTCTTACCGAAATCTTCCACCAGCAGGGTGAAGAGGCCTGGGTGGGGCGACAAGAGGAGGGGGTGATGGTCAGACAGGCGCGTTCCGGGCCCATCCGGCCTCCCCAGCACCCCCAGCCCCTGGCCCTCCCGGCCCCCCCCTCACCCGGGTCGCTCTCCAGCTCCAGCCAGCCTTTATTCATCTTCCCGCGGGGCGGCCCCTCAGCGCCATGTCCAGGCCCTCCCGCCCCACCGCAGCCCCCACCGGGAGCCCCCACCGCCCCCGGGGCCCCTCAACCCCACACACAGACAACGGGCCCAGCCGCGTCACCCGCCCGCGCCGGCGGCATAACGTCATCAAGGCGCGACGGCCTTGCTCCGCCTTATGGGCTAGTCTTCCGCTGGTCAGACTGCACAAGAGGGCACGGGTTCGAAGGCAAATGCGCACGCGCAGAGGGGCGGGGCAAGACGGGGCGGGGAAGGGGCGGGGCAAGGCGGTGCTGAGCGCTGAGGCTCCAGAGGAGGGACGGGGCGGGCGAGGGGAAGGGGCGAGGCCAAGCCGTGCTGGGAGCGCGTGGTGCGAGAGGAGGGGCGGGGCGGGCAAGGGAAAAAGGCGGGGCCGGGCGGTGCTGAGCGGAGGTAGTGGGAGAGGAGGGGTCGGGCGGTGCTGCGCCCAGAGGCGCGAGCGGAGGGGCGGGGCGGGTGAGGGGAAGGGGCGGGGCTGGGTGGTGCTGGGCGCTGAGGTGCTAGAGGAGGGGCGGGCCCGGTGAGCGGCCGTTAATGAGCAGCCGTTAGCAGTCCTGTTCTACCAACGGTCGGCGTCGCCGCCGTTCCCGAGGGTTACGGTCCGCGGGACCCGCCTCGGTTTGCGCGCTCGCCCCCTTAGACGGCGCAGTCATCGCGCGGGGCGGCCGCCCGGAGGTGGCTACCACGGCCTGTGTCAACGACTAAAGCTCCGGGACAGCGGCGCCCTCAGCAACAGCCGAGAGGGCGACCCCGGCCGGGAGCGGCGGCCGGTGAGCTATCCCGAGGAGGAGCGGCGAGGCGACCTCGACCCGGCCCCGCACCAGCCGCCCGGCAGGCGCGACATGAGCCTGATCTGGTATCCGCCGGGTGGTCCTTGAGCCCCTTTTCTGGCTGTTACCTCCGGGGGAAGGTTGCGGCCACACTGACACGTATTTTCCAGATAAATCATTCTTGCGGCGGCGGGACCGAACACGTTTATTTATTTTTTATTTTCTCAAGCATTTACCCAGCACCTGTCCAGTGAAAACTTGATAAGCGTTTCGGGGAGCCTCCGCCGAGTTAGGAGGCCACGGCCTGGCAGCTCGTGGAAGCCGCATTTGCAACGCTCCCCGCGGAGGTTCTGAAGATCGTGGCGTCTCGTAACTAGCCGTGTGTGCACAGAATCCTACTCAAGGAACGTCTTGGCCCAGCGATGCAAAGAACTGAAGTTCCAAGGTTTTATTTCTATTGCTGGATGGTCGGGGTAGCCCCAGTAACTGGGGACTGCTCCGCAATCCGCTCACGTGGACCCCTGTGGGAATAGCAAGGTCAGGACACCCCCTTCTCTCTCCTCTTCCAGCCTGCCCAGCTTTCCCTTGAGGAAGAAGCCATCAGATGCCATTGCTTCTGCAACTCATGGGTTAGAGGAGGAGATAGAACAAGCACAAAGAAGGGGAGGGCAGGGTGGCTTTGGTTTTCTGAGCAGTCATTTCCTCAGTCGTCCTTATTCAGGCAGAATAGTTCAAAGCCCCTGAAGAGGGCTGGGTGTGGTGGCTCACGCCTGTAATCCCAACACTTTGGGAGGCCGAGGTGGGTGGATCAAGAGGTCAGGAGTTCGAGACCAGCCTGACCAATACGGTGAAATCCCTTCGCTACTAAAAATACAAAAAATTAGCCAGGCGTGTTGGCAGGTGCCTGTAATCTTAGCTATTTGACAGACAGGCAGAAGAATCACTTGAACCTGGGAGGTGGAGGTTGTAGTGAGCCAAGATCATACCACTGCACTCCAGCCTGGGCGACAGAGTGAGACCCCATCTTAAAAAAAAGTCCCTGAAGATATTCCCGATCTCCTGCCATGACCAGAGGCCATGGATACTGGTGTCTCTGGAGTGACCTGATTCACCCAGCACTCCTTCTATGAAATGCTGTCCCTGACTAGACAGTCCTTCCTTCATAGCAGTGGATCTCTTTTCTCTTTCAGGGATCTCCCCCTTTACCAGTGAAAACTGTACATTTGTTTTACAGTTTGTTTACCACTGAAAACAGGTAACAGCCAAAGTTGGCTGACATTGGAAGCAGGAGGCAAGGTATCTTCTGCACTTTTAGGTATTGTACTTGGCTCAGGTGGAGACAAAGGTTGGGGACAGACCAAATCTCAGTGGCCACCTGAGCCTAGGTGAAAAGAATTGGTAAGAGAGGCCAGGCCTGGTGGCTCATGCCTGTAATCCCAGCACTTTGGGAGGCTGAGGCGGGCAGATCGTTGAGCCCAGTAATTGGAGACCAGCCTGGGCAACATGGCAAAACCCTATCTCTATAGAAAATTAGCTGGATGCAGTGGCATGGCACGTGTGGTCCCAGCTACTTGGGAGGCTGAGTCAGGAGGATTATCTGAGCCTGGGGAAGTGGGCGGAAACTCTAGTGAGCCATGGTCACACCACTGCACTCTGGCCTGGGCAACGATGTGTGACCCTGTCTCAAAAAAAGAAAAGAAAAGAAAGGCTGGGCGCGGTGGCTCACGCCTGTAATCCCAGCACTTTGGGAGACCAAGGTGGGCAGATCACAAGGTCAGGAGATTGAGAAACCCCTTCTCTACTAAAAATACAAAAAATTAGCCAGGCGTGTTGGCAGGTGCCTGTAATCCCAGCTACTTGACAGACTGAGGCAGGAAAATAGCTTGAACCCGGGAGGCGGAGGTTGCAGTGAGCTGAGATCATGCCACTGCACTCCAGCCTGGTGACAGAGAGAGACTCTGTCCCATACAAAACAAAACAAAACAAAAAGTGATAGAGCCCAGTGGGTGTTTGTCAGTGTTACTTCTTGTCTCTCACTAGAGGGAGTCCTTGCTTTTAGGCAGCCTAAATCACACACACGGGCTCCTTTGCCTAGGAAAAAGCTACCTTATCTAACTTCTACTGGATAGAATTAAGGCACCCATACTTAGGTACAAAAGAAGACTTTTTTCCTGAGTGCTACTTCATGTATTTCTTTGTAGACACAAAGAAAAAAGAACCATTTAGCTAGTCAAGTAATGGTTCTAAGTTCTTTTGCTGCTGTGTGATAGCAGTATAACATGAGAGTTAGTGTTGGCCTCTGGAGCCAGGCTACTTGAGTTCAGATCCCACCTATATCACTAACTCTCACCTTGGGCACTAACTCTCACCTTTCTGTGCCTCAGGGCCTTCATCTTGAAAATGGGGATAATAATGGTACGTACTGCATGGTATTTTTATGAGTTAACACATGTCAAGTACCTAGAACAGTCCCTTTTATTCCATCACATGGATTGGGAGGTGAAGTGCACCATTGCCTTGACCCTGCGGGACTTGATAACCAAATATATAATTAAATTTCTTATCAAGCCCCATTTATATTTATAGCTGGAAGAGCCTGTGTTGTCTTCACAATAGTATAGAAGAATTCAAGATAGGAGAGAGAGACAGCAGCGAATGAAGACTGTAAAAGAAAAGAAGGAATGCAAAAGATTGAGGTAGAAACATAGGGAGTTTGGGAGAAATTGTCCAAAGGCCTGTGGTATCTCTATCTCCTGACCTTTTTGCCCCCTTTGTCATAGTCTTGGGGGTTGGGATTGGACCGTGTGGAAGCATACATGAGTGGTCTCCTGGAAGCTGTCATACCTGTCTTCTCAGTGCTGTCCTCAGTAGGAAAATGCTGACTCTAGAACCTTACTACCCAGATTCATATCCTGGCTCTGCCACTTGCCAACAGCTGTGACAGAAGCCACTTCATTTCTTTTGCCTCAGTTTCCTCATCTGGAAAATGTATATAATAATGGCACACGTTTTAGAGTATTCTGTAGATTTATTGAGCCAATACATGTAAAGTCCCAAGAATAGTGCCTCACAACAGGAAATGATTTTATCAATTTTGGTTCATTTTAATATGCTTTGTAAAGGTGGTATCACCTCAGATTCAAAGTAGTTGGCAGAAGAAACAGTAAAAAAGTAAAAGGGGGTTTGCTCTTGCATTCAATCAACATAGGCAGTACAGGCATTGTGGAAGAGAAAGATGCTTACAATCTGGTTCCTGCCCTTAAATAACTCAGTGGGTATGTTTTTTTGCACTTTAAAAAGAAATATGAAGTATGGCTGGGTACAGTGGTTCATGCCTGCGATTCCAGCACTTTGGGAGGCTAGACGGATGGATCACTTGAGGTCAGGAGATTGAGACCAGCCTGGCCAACATGGTGAAACCCTGTCTCTACTAAAAATACAAAAATTAGCTGGGTGTGGTGGCATGCCCCTGTAATCCCAGCTACTCGGGAGGCTGAGGCAGGAGAATCGCTTGAGCCTGGGAAGCAGAGGTTGCAGTGAGCTGAGATCATGCCACTGCATTCCAGCCTGGGCAACAGAGCAAGACTCCATCTCAAAAATATATATATGTATATATGAAATATGAAAAGAAGCTAACGTCATAGGCTTTTGATATTTTGGTCCTTCACTAGACCCATGAATGGCATTTTAAGGGAAATGTTACAAAGGTTATAGACAAGGTCCCCAAAGAACACCTTATGCTTCTTGTTTCTCTTGTATAGAAAATCTGCCAAGACTAGGAAGGTAACCCAGAGGAAACCGTCTTCAGGGCCTGGTAAGAAAGACTGGAGCTTGTGTTCAGCCACGGCCTCCAGCCCTCAGCAAAGAAGGCCACCTGTGTGGGGCAGTACACTTGCTTCTCTCATTCTCAGCCCTACTTCCTTCCCAGATTCTCTAAGATCCTGAAGACTTAGGAACCATCATTTTAAATTACCATGTCTGAAGTTCAAGAAACAAGTTATTAAAGTCACTTTAGACCAAAAAAAAAAAAATTAAGTGAGCATTTATGGCCAACTTGTTCAATATAACCAGAATTATGTAAGCCTAATTAATACCAAATAAGACCTCATCCCAACCTTTCTCCTTGCCAAAATTACCCTTTTCCTAGTATTCTGCTCCTTCCTGACTTAGAGGAGTGGTTACATTTTCACGCTTCTATTCTTAATGGTCAACTTGAGCCAAATTCTGAGTGTCCTCTCTTCCAGTTTGCTGGCTATGCCTTCAAGAACCTGGGGATCCCGAAAAATTAGGGGAATTTCTTCAGAAAGACAGTATCAGCGTCCATTATTTCTGTCTTGTGAGTATGAGATCTTTGCTTTGAATATCCTATGGCTTTTGATGTACTGACTGTTCTTTGTTTTTATATCCATCCTCAAATCCACAGCCTTTTTTTTTCTTTTTTTTTAAGACAGAGTTTCACTCTTGTTACACAGGCTGGAGTGCAATGGCTCTATCTCGGCTCACTGCAACCTCTGCCTCCTGGGTTCAAGCAATTCTGCCGCCTCAGCCTCCCAAGTAGCTGGGACTACAGGCTGGGCCACTATGCCCAGCTAATTTTTTTTTTTTTTTTTTTGTATTTTGGTAGAGACGGGGTTTCACCATGTTGACCAGGATGGTCTCTATCTCCTGACCTCATGATCCACCCGCCTCAACCTCCCAAAGTGCTGGGATTATAGTCTTAATAGCTTTTTAAAATCTATTTTTAGGCTGGGTACAGTGTCTCATGCCTGTAATCCCAGCACTTTGTGGGGCTGAGGCAGGAGGAGCTCTTGAACCTCTTTAGGACCAGCCTGGGCAACCTTGTCTCTACAAAAAAAACTAAAAAAAAAAAAAAAAAAATGCTGGGCATGCCGGCAAATGCCTGTAGTCCCAGCAGCTCAGGAGGCTGAGGCAAGAGGATTGCTTGAACCCTGGAGGTGGAGGCTGCAGTGAGCAGTGATCACACCACTGCACTCCAGCCTGGATGATAGACCGAGACCCTGCCTCAACAAAAGAAAAACATATGTGTCTGGTATATAATCCTGACAGTGAAGTGAATACAGTAAAAAAGTCTCTTCCCTCAATAATATTCCCAATCCTTCTCTCTCTCCCCAGAAACAAATGCTGCCAAAGTATTAACATCCTTCCAATTATTATTTATTTTTTTTTTTTAGATGGAGTCTTGCGCTGTCGCCAGGCTGGTGTGCAGTGGCATGATCTCTGCTCACTGCAACCTCCAACTCCCTGGTTCAAGCGATTCTCCTGCCTCAGCCTCCCAAGTAGCTGGGATTACAGGCCCGTGCCACCACGCCCAGCTAATTTTTGTATTTTTTTAGTAGAGACAGGGTTTCGCCATGTTGGCCAGATGGTCTCGAGCTCCTGACCTTGTGATTCACACACCTCAGCCTCCCAAAGTGCTGGGATTATAGGCGTGAGCCACTGCGCCCAGTCCCTATTACTGTTTTTGATTAGTTATAACTTCCATACTGTAAAATTCACTTTTTTTTTTTTTGAGAGCAGAGTTTCACTTTCATCCAGGCTGAATGCAGTGGCATGATCCTAGCTCACTGCAACCTCCGCTTCCCAAGTTCAAGTGATTCTTCTGCCTCAGCCTCCTAAGCAGCTGAGATTAAAGGCAACTGCCACCACGCCAGCTAATTTTGTATTTTTAATAGACAGGTTTCACCATGTTAGCCAGGCTGGTCTTGAACAAAATTCACCAATTTTAAGTACACAGTTTGTTAAGTTTTGATAAATGTATGTCCCCATATAACCACCACCCCAATCAAAATAAGTAATATTTTCATCATCCCAGAAAGTTCCCTCCTGCCTGCTTTTCCAGTCAATCCCACTAGACATAATCACTGTTCTGATCTATGGATTATTTTTGGCTATTCTTTTACTTCATATAAATGAAATCATACAGTTTATCATCTTTTGTATCTGGCTTTTTTCTTTCAACACAGTATTTTGGAGATTCATCCATGTTGTTGCATGCATTTGTAGCTTGTGCCATTTTATTACCTGGTTGTATTCTGTTGCATGGATAAGTTACTATTTGGTTGTCCACCTGTTGATGAACATCTGAATTGTTTCCATTTGAAGACTACTATGAATAAAGCTATAAGCATTCACGTACAAGTCTTTTTGTGAACATGGGCTTTCACTTCTCTTGTGCAAAAGCCTAGAAGTAGAATTACTAGTGGTATGCTAATTAGATATTTAATTTTATGTGAGGTTTCCTCGTCACTGTCCAAAGTTATTGTACCAGTTTATACTCCTACCAGCAATTTATAAGAATTCCAGTTGGACAGTATTCTTGCCAAAATTTGGTTTTGTCAGTGTTTTTAATTTTAGCCATTCTACTGGGTGTGTTTTGGAATCTCCTTGTGGTTTTAATTTGCATTTTTCTGATGACTAAAGATGTTAGGGCTTCTTTTCATATGCTTATTGGCCATTCACATACTTTCTTTTGTTAAGTATCTGTACAAATATTTTTGCCCGTTTAAAATATTGAGTTGTTTTATTATTGAGTTGTAAGAATTGCTTATATATTCTAGATACAAATTCTTTTTCAAATATATATATTGAGACTGTTTTCTTCCTAGTCTTTGGCTTGCTTTTTCATTTTCTTTTTTTTTTTTATACTAGCTCATTAGTAGTAGATCCAAAATTTTTTTTTTTAATATCCACTTGACATCTGATGACTTTTCATTTTCTTAATGATGTATTTCAAAGAACAAGTTTGTAATTTTAATGAAGCCCAGTTTATCCATTTTTTCTTTTATGATCAGTGCTTTTTGGTTGTCGCAAGAAATCTTTGCCTACCCATAGAATTACCTTTGTCTAAATCAATTGACCATATATCTGTGGAATGTGGATGATCTATTTATGTCATTGATCTATGTATCTATTCTTACACTAATCCCTACTGTCATGATTATTGTGGCTTTATAGTGTCTTGAAATTAAGCATTGTTAAGTGCAATATTTTCCAAGATTGTTTTGACTATCAGGTCCTTTCTTTATAAAGTTTATATTAAGCTTGTCAATTTTTCTTTAAAAAAAATGTCTGCTGGGAGTGTGATTGGTATTGCAGTAAATTTATAGGTCAATTTTTGGAAGAACTGACAAATAATATTGAACCTTCCAATCCATGGACATGGTATATTTCTTCATTTATTTGTGTCTTTTAAAATATATCTCAGCAACGTTTTGTAGTTTCAGTGAAGAAGTCTTGTACATCTTTCGTTAAATGTATTACTAAATATTTTGTGGTTATGCTATTGTAAATAGTATTTTTATTTCATTTTTAAGTTTATTGCTGGTATATTGAAATGCATTTTATTTTTGTATATTGATTTGTATCCTGTAATCTTGTTAAAATGAGTTTGATTAGTTGTTTTTGTTTTTATTTTGTTGTGAATGACTTGTGTACACAGGATTCCCTAAGCACATAACCATGTCATGTGTGAATAAAGACAGTTCTACTTCTTCCTCTCAATCTTTGCTTTTTATTTCTTCTTGCCTTGTTGTATTAGCTAGGACCTTCAACCTAACGTTAATTAGAAGTGGTGTGAGTTGTTATCCTTGTCTTATACCTAACATCAGGGGACAGTATCTACTTTTTCACTATTAAAGTATGTTAGCTGTAGGTATTTTTCATAGATGTTTTTATCAGGTTGAAGATCTTTTATTCCTATATAGTTTGCCCAGAGTATCATGAATTTCATGATGCTGATTCAGGGTATTGAATTTTATCCTGTATCTGTTGAGATTATTTTGATTTTTCATTAATGTCGTTTGTTACATCAACTAGATTCTCTAATGTTAAACTAATCTTGCATTCTTGGTATAAACCCTACTTGGTCATGATGTATGGTCCTTTTTATACAGTGCTGGATTCAGTTTGCATCTGTTTTGTTTGATTTTTATATCTATGCTCATGAGAAAGATTGGTCTGTGATTTTCCTTTCTCCTAAGTCCTATCAGGTGTCAGGGCTTAGTTATAATTTTGATGTATTTACAAGCATATACATTTTTTACATAAAAAATTATACAGAGTGCTTTGTATCTTGGTTGTTTCCCATCGTATATATTTTGGAGATCTTTCTGTATAGAACATAGAGATTTAGTGTTTTCTTTTTAATAGCTAATCAGTATTTCATGGTATAGGTATGCCAAAAAGTATCAAAACAAGTCCCTATTCAAGGACATTTAGATTGTTTCTGATCCTTCACTATTGATTTTTGTTCATAGAATCAATACATGCCTATTGCAGAAAACACGAATGATACTTAAAAGTATAAAGAAATCAAATCACTTATATTATCCTAAAGCCCTGAGATAATGTTTTAAAATATATTTGTTTCAACTATAATTGGAAGCATACATAATCTAAGTTATCCAATATTGTATAGTCATCTTTTCTTATAATAAGAAAAAATGGCCTAAGCTGTCATTACACATTCTATGTAATTACTGCAGGGAGAATACACCCTCCCTAGTATTTTTTGAAGATTCTTGGAGTATGTGTAGGGTACTGACATTCTCCCAATGTATGTAACAGAACAGTTTAGCTTTTTTTTCTTGATTTCCCATTCCAGATTCTGCTTTGGGAGCTTTCCATAAACAAAAGGCCCTTTAAAGTGTGTTTTAAAAGTGCAATTCCGGCCAGGCGCAGTGGCTCACACCTGTAATCCCAACACTGGGAGGCTGGGGTGGGTGGATCACAGGGTTGGGAGTTCAAGACCAGCCTGACCAAGACAGCAAAACCTCATCTCTACCAAAAATACAAAAAGTAGCCAGGGGCGGTCACAGGTGCCTATAATCCCAGCTACTCGGAGGCTGAGGCAGGAGAATCACTTAAACCTGGGCAGCAGAGGTTCCAGTGAGCCAAGATCACACCACTGCACTCTACCCTGGGCAACAGAGTCTAAGTCCTTCCCCTATAATGCAGAATAACAATCAAGAGATATTAAAACCCTGTTTTTCTTCCTGTAGTATTCTGAGAAGAGTATTTATCCTGTACTAAGAGGTGATGCAGCAGGAAGGCTAAGAGTGTGGATTCCATGGGCCTAGGTGTAAATAGCCAGCTTTGCTCCTCCTTGCCCTGTGCCCTGGGCGGGCAGTGTCACTTGCCACACTGCACCTTGGTGGCCTCCTCTGTAAGATGAAGGTCTTAATAGCATCTGCATTACAGAATTTTTTTTTTTTTTAGATAGTCTCGTTCTGTCACCCAGGCTGGAGTGTAATGGCGCAATCGCTGCTCACTACAACCTCCACCTCCCTGGTTCAAGTGATTCTCCTGCCTCAGCCTCCCGAGTAGCTGGGATTACAGGCACCCGTCACCAGGCCCGGCTAATTTTTGTATTTTTAGTAGAGACAGAGTTTCACCATGTTGGTCAGGCTTGTCTTGAACTCCTGACCTCAGATAGGCCACCCGCCTCAGCCTCCCAAAGTGCTAGGATTACAGGTGTGAGCCACTGTGCCTGGCCAAGGATTTTAAGCATAAAATGAGTAAATACAAAGGCAGTGTTTCCCTCAAAGTGCCAGCACACCATAGCAGCCCTCAGTAAATCAGAGGCAGCCTTGAGCAAAAGTAAGAGTCCAGGTTCCAGAATTCTGTGTCCTTGAGCAAGTCGCATCATTTCTCCTATAAAATGAGAACAGTAATAGAGTACCTACATCCAAGGCCTGTTGGAGGATTCAGTGAATTAATATTAGAAAGATTCAGAGTACTCAACACATGGTTAGTGCTGTGTAAGCCTTCATTAAATAAACTACCCTGTCAATGCATATATATTCCACCAAGCGCTATTTAGCTCTCTTACCCTGTCCTTCTTCTTCTTCTTTTTTTTTTTTTTTTTTTTTTTGAGACGGAGTTTCGCTCTTGTTACCCAGGCTGGAGTGCAATGGCACGATCTCGGCTCACCGCAATCTCTGCCTCCTGGGTTCAGGCAATTCTCCTGCCTCAGCCTCCTGAGCAGCCGGGATTACAGGCATGCGCCACCA
>CAUYNR010142744.1:0-20214 GCA_963573565.1 Mico argentatus | reverse complement strand
GCCTTGGCCCTGTTCCACCATGGTTATCTGGGTACTGGGAAATGGGAGCTTTGGGGGAGTGACTTTTTAAAGAGACACTTATAATTTCTACTGCACTACTGTCCATTGTGGGATGATTAAACATGCTATTTAATTGTGCAAAAAAAAAAAAATCTCTACAAGATTATAAGCTACTTAAGGACAAGGATTACTTCTTTTCCTTGGCTTCTTATCACATCTTAAATGCAGGGCTGGGTGCATTATCAGGATTCAACAACAATTTGTTTTTGAGTGAAAAAGCAACGGAATAAATTAACAAATAAAAGTTGATAGACTTTACTCAAACTTTGAGATATAATACTTTGAGTAAGGGCTTAATATGCCATCCCAAAGTATGCCACATTGGCATAAAGATTATTTTAAGCATATACAAGAAAAACTCTCTCCCCTCTCCACATTCACCTAAAAGAAAGACATAGATTTACTAAAGTGCCTCTGTCCTTTTTTGACCAAGAAGGACAAAGGTTGTTCACAGAAGGTGACTTTAAACTACAACCACAGTAACCTTATTATGAAATTAACCAACAAAATATTACACATAATTATAATATGTGCACATATTAATAAAACCCTAAAATTTCCTGAATACTAATGCATTGCTCTGAAGTCACCCAGATTTTAACATCTTTCCCCAAGCTTACAAGTTAAAGAGATAGCTAAAACACTGATACTTATTGTGGAAGAATAACACTATTTTTTCTTTATCTATAAGAGTTTCAACCTAAGCAACCTATCTTTCTGGTGCAACTCCCAAAATTTGATCCATTCTCAGGTGAAAAAAAACTTTCTTTGAACTTTATACCATCTCTGACACTGTAATTTAGGCTCCAGCAAAATGTCATACCTATTCCAGAAAACTGCACAAATTGCAAAGTATGAAATTAAATTTTAAATAATTGTCTATAACTTCACTTGTTGCTAATCTAAAATAAATAAGTCCAAAGTTGAAAAATATTCAAATCTTTTTAAAGGTTATTTCAAAGTCCTATTTACATTTGCAAATATCAAACCATGACTACACCACAGAAACTTCAAGTTTCAAAGAGAATGTGGTTCTGCTTCTAGAAAATTTTTAAAGGACCATAAATGCGTTTACAGCTTATTCCAGAAATCATAATTATTAATAAAATGTTATCGAAAACTTGAAAGTGACACTCAAATGAATTTGTTTGCAATATTATACTGCTGCATATAAGAGACCCAACCAACTATTATCTAATTCTTTAGGGAAAGGTACCAATTTTTGACTTATTGTTCACTATTGATCAAGCCCAGACTATATAAAGTTAGACTTGTAAAACAATCAGTTATAAATAATTTTGGCTAATAAAGATGCAATAATTATTTTCTGATAGAAAAGGCCACAAAAAGGGTATAATTTCAATTGTTCTGCAGGACATCACTATTAATGCTTTTGTGCAACCTTATTCCAGCATTATTTATTCTAGTAACCATGCATAATCTACCAATTTTCTTCTGAATCAGCTTTCCCATCCTGTAGGTTTCTTCATTAATAAATTAAATAACAATTTGACACATGCTTTTGATATGCTTGAATGCAAATCAAAGCATGTGTCAAATTGTTATTTGAATGGTTGAATATAAATTATACCTTTTGAAATGTATGCCTTAACACAATTACTACAAAAACTTATTTATGATTTAGGCAATTCCAGTGAGTCAAACAAATCACATTAGATCTCTGAGTCTAGCTGATCACCTTCTCCATGCACACACTCCTGCCCATTATCCTACTATGGTAAAAACATCATAAGAACACTAAAAATATTCCTCTCTCAGCTATGCATACTTTTCTGGAAACAGATTGTGTTATCTTTGTAGCTAAATTATTTCTCTCTCCTAAATTAAAGCTGTTAATACAGCAATCGGTGAATTCTATATGAAATGAATGACTAGAAGCATGAACATTGCTTCCAACAGATAAACCATTATCAGGAGTGCAGAAGAAGGACCATGACTGCAACGTCAGTAAACATGTGAGTCAAACAGGACTTGGAATCCTCTAAGACAAGTACTTAAGCTCTGGGGAAACAAATTTGAAATTCTGCACTGTTTTTAAAGTTATTCCATTGTAGTGACATTTATTTTATGATGATATGCATTGGCTTTGTTAACTAGTTGAGATAATTAAAACTATATTAATAATGCCATTAATTCACTAACCTGCACTTAGTGAATAAGAGGAAAACTGATTGGAAAAGTTCACAAATTTGAATGAATATAGTTTGTTACAAAAAATTGAGTTTTGAACAACAAATTTAATTTAGCCTCAAGTTTACAAATCAACAATCTTTTATCTGTTAAAACAGATATTTCCCTATTATAAAGAAACCTCATTGTCTTGATTGGTAAACAGTCTGAGAAAGAAGTTTAACTCTATGACAAGATAGGTAAGAAGTAGATATAAACACTTCAACTGTATAATGACAGATATAAAATATTAGTAATTATTGGGCTGGGTGCAATGGCTCATGCCTGTAATCCCAGCACTTTGGGAGGCTGAGGCAGGCAGATCACAAGATCAGGAATTTGAGACCAGCCTGGCCAATATGGTGAAATTCATCTCTACTCAAAATACAAAAATTGCCAGCCTGGTGGCAGGCAGCTATAGTCCAGCTACTTTGGAGGCTGAGGCAGGAGAATCGCTTGAACCCAGGAGGCAGAGATTGCAGTGAGCCAAAATCTCACCACTGCACTCTACCCTGGCTGGGCAACAGAGCAAGACTCTGTCTCAAAAAACAAAAATAAGTAACTATTATAGCTATCTAATAAAATGACTAACTGAAGGCTTGACTTCAGAAAGCTCCTGTGTCAGCAAACCCCCATTTCTTCAACATTAGTTATTAATAACCATTAGTCTAGCTGGAAATGATAGACTCTGCTTCCAGTAATTTTCTACCCAAATCAAATTTAAGAATATAGGCAAATAATTTTCCAATTCTATAGCTCACTGTTAAAAATTCTGTTTCACATAAAATACCAGGCACACGTGTGTTTGTGTGTGTATGTGTTTGTGTGTGTGTATGTGTGTGGGTGTAGGTGTCAAAATGTTACTATTAGGAATGGAACAAAAGAGATACAATTATGGAAATCCACATTGATTTATGAGATAAAACATCTTACAAAATTTAGCATTTCACAAAGCTACTACGCTTCCAAAAGGAAGTCTTGTTCTATTTTTCTATTAATGGCCGTTTAGCCAACAGAGTAGGAAATCATATATTTTCTATAATTTCATAAACATTTTATTTTCATGTTATCCATATATCAAATATAAATAACACAGTACCATGCTGACATATAGATGCATTCTTTCTACTTGTCTAAATAGAATATCATTTGAAGATAATTCATGTGAAGATATTCACTTCCCCTCCTTTTCCGGACAGCACCGGAAGCTCCTGTCCTAAAATGCTTGCTCTGTTTTTTTGGTCCCTTTCCTAACACTGCCTATTTCTTTCATGTATCAGACCTCTACCAACTTCAAAGGAATGTAGGTGAATCACTCAGGGAGACAGAGAAGAATGAGAATCAAGTCCAAGGGCACTGAAGAATTTACTGAATAATAAGTCACACATGGAAAGAAGAATTAAAACTGATCTTTTCTTAGCAAAAGAGTATGGAAGAGACTAGACATGTGCTGGTAGGCACTGTCAGATCTTATTAAAGCAGTCTTAATTAATTTGCTATTTATAGGCAAATAAAGACTAAAGAAAGTTTACCTTTGTATGATGCCTGAGAAAATGGACTCAACTAGCAAATGAGTAGAATAAACAAGATTAGAAGACATTCAAAAGGCAAGCTTCTTTCAGACACATCAATAACATCTACCTTTTCGTATAATAAATGTTCTTTACCAATAAGTGCAGCATGCCAATGTGACCAGCCTTGCTAACCTGCTACTTTGATGTGTAAATCATAAATCAATCGCCATTATTCACTCATTAAACCAGGACCTTAACAAGGCAATGATCTGTTTCTATGTGCTATGGTTTGAATGTGCCCCCTACAGTTCATGTGCTGAAAATTTCACCTTCAATACAATATGGCTGGGACTTGGGGCCTAATAAGAGGTGATTCGTTCATGAGGGCTCCGCCCACATGAACTGATTAATGTCCTTATCATGGGAGTGGCTAATTTTCTTGAGTGGGCTTGTTACGAACATAAAGGCAGCCCCTCTTGCTCTCTCACCTTCTCTTCTCCTTTCCACCATGGGATGATGCCGCAAGAAGGCTCCTGCCAGATGTGGGTCCCTTGACCTTGAACCTCTCAGCCTCTAGAACTGGAAGATACAAATTTTCTTTTTAAAAATTTACCCAATCTGTGGTATTCTGTTATAGCAAAAGAAAACAGATTAAGATACTACATGATCATGAGCGCTCATCTAAGTAGTATGCTGTTAAAATGTTTTAAATGATGAGATCTAAGTAAAAAGTGCTTTAATAGAAGGCCTAAGACAATGTATTAAATGTTTTGTAAGAGCTTTTTAAAAATACTTTTTTTCACAATCTACTAAATTATAAAAACACTCAAAAATAATTAAAAATATAATAAGAAAGATAAAATCTTGATGAAACTACCTAACCCTGTGGTTTTAGTGATTACTTTATAAATATATCTTTTATAAACAGGTAAATAATCTGCAATTCTAAAATAGGAAATCAAAAACAAAATTTTAATATAACCCATTGGTGATGAATCCTGAAAAGTCCTGACATGAACTTACATATAGTCATCATTTTTTGTTAATGTAAATTAACATTTAACAACAGAAATATTAATGTATTTTATTATGGTGTGCTACCCCAAGCACTTCTTTACATGCTAAATAACATACAAGACTATGTTTCTAAAGTAAAAACTGTACTGAATTTTGAAAAACAATTCATCCCAGTGATTTCAGATAAGGGATCATGGGATGATATATGATGATCTGATGTATAATTTTACATAATCAAGGTTCATACATTGCTCTTTTTAAATTTTTATTTTCCTGAGTTATTTATACTTGTCTTGGCTATTTTTGAAAGTCTTTATGTAATACAAGTAAATTAAAATTTTAACACTGTGAAAATACTTATCTCTCTTTAAATTTAGGCATTAAGAGTATATGTCATTATTATACAATGAAAAAAAATGAGAAGTTTTGAGTGTTAGAAAAGTATTTTAACTATAGATCAATAAATATGGATCATGAATAAACTGGAAATCTAGTAGCAACCCAGCCATTCTTCAGATTAAAATATAAGACTCCAGAAAATACTTGATTTATCCTTAGCCACATTTTTTTTAAAGCGTGGCTCAGGATGAAAAAAATACAGCAGGATTTGCAATAATGGTAGCATAAAGAGTTCTGGCAATTTATTCATCAGGTGATCATTATAAAACTTGAGCAATTACATTAAAACAGAATTTGAAGGCAATAGGAAGAAACAAGACATTTTATTTTGTTAAGTAAGAATTGCAGGTTTATAGCTTTTTAGCATAACAGCACTGTACAATTCACTCATCTGTGATACCAGAAAACTATAGCCTTATCACTTGAAAATGGAATATGATAAAGTTTGTAGCATCAAAGCAGATGAATAAAATGTTTAAGGAATATACTCTAGAAGCAAGAAAATCTCAGAAGAGGTGAGTTGAAAAATGTGAATACAACCCCACCCACTCTTGCATTTCCACATCAACTTACTACGCCTTATCATGATTTTCCTGGCTGAATGTTAAACCATGTATTTGCACAGGAAACCCAGAGAGTTTAGCAATAAGGAAGACGAAAAAGACGGAATGGTCAATCCCTTAAAGACAGACCTGTTTCTGATTAGATTAGTAAGTTTTTGTGTGTGTTCTCAGAACTGCACTTTTATGTGGAAGGAACTGGCCATGTGTGGCTACTGAGTACATGAAATGTGGCTGGTCTGAACTGAGATGTGCTGGGAAGGAAAAATAGAGTGTGTTTCAAAGATTTAGTACCAAAACTTATACATTTGATTAATAATTACATAATAATCATATATTAAAATGTCAATATGTTGAGTATATTGCGTTTAAATCAATCATTATTATCAATTTATCAATTTTTAAAAATAAAATACAAATTTAAATAAAATAAATATAAAAAGAACAGGCAAGGTGAGAAAGGCTGGCTTAGCTCCAAACTATCCACTCATCACAATACTTCCCACTCATCTTTCCCTTGTCGATACTAAGATCTTCAGGACACAGAACCTGAAAGCCATCAGAGAGGTGATCTATCAGATCTCACAATCTGACTTGGAAAAACAGATCAATAGAGTTTGGCATATATTAATCATAAAATTCTGAAATTGCAATCATTAGCTTTCTCATAATGAATGCAAAGGAGTGGTGTTTAAAGATATCTCTTTTTTGGCTTTTTACAAATTTTCAACTGTGTCTTTAGTATATAGAACAGCTCATAGTGTCTAGCTCATGTTGAAAGATGTGTAAGTCTTACAGAGATCCTCATTGAACCTTCTGTCTAAATCAGAAGTCCTAACATTCACATGTTCTTAAGCCCATTGCTTGTTTCCTTCGGTTTATGAGTTTTTATAAGTTCTTTGAGGGCAGGCTTGTGTCTCTAATTTAATTACTGTGTCTCCAGTACCCAGTATGCTTCCTGAAACAACAGTTCTTCAATAAATATCTAGTGTTGAGGGCATTACTAATGAATGTATCTAGAGAACCTGAATTATCTAATAAGCAAATAAGGGAACTTTGTACCAACAAAGCTGCAAATAACAGGACAAAGTACATAGGAGCTATAACAGCTATGTAAGAAGTAAATGGCACAGAGTTACAAACAGTAACACCTCTAAACCAAATGGCCATTTTGGTGAACAAGAAAGCATTGTGGAAATGTAGGATTATTAACTGACAGAGGAAAACATAAAGAATGATTCAGTCCCCATTTTGTTTCTGTCTTCTCTGATAAGAAAAGCGTCCTAAAATCATAACTGGGAGAGTAAAATAAATATTTGCAAAAGGAAATTAAAACCCCAGATAGCTGAGAAAATTGCAAAGAGCTTATTGTTGCTACTTTAAACAAGTTTACATCTCTTGTCTTAAATGAGTTACATTCTTGTGTACTAAGGGACTCTGTAAATGAGATTGCCAGGGAAACAGAAAGGTAGAAGAACTGGCCAACAATAGATAAGGAAAGGGATTCAAATGACTAAAGGGCTTGATCCTTACATCAGGTAAAAGTGTAAAACGGAAAATATAAGGGATAGGTTCTGAACACTCAGAATGGAAAGCATGGCTTGCTTTAGGCCAGCATAGCTTAATAAATGACATTTAATTAAAGTAGTTACTTTTCTTTATATTGAAGTATTTTTAAGCAATATAATGCCATTCTACCCCTATGTATTTGATATGAATCTTAAATATGAGGGCATTTTCTTATATAATATTTCTTATATAATATACTATTATTATACTAACAAAACTAATAATAATTACTTACTGTATTAGTTATTTATTGCCAGGTAACAAATTACCACAAATTTAGCGGCTTAAAAAAGAAAACACGAATCTTTTTATCTCACAGATTTTTGTTTTTGTTTTTGTTTTTAACTTTTGTTTGAGGTTCAGTGGTACATGTGCAGGCTTGTTATATAGGTAAATTGTGTGTCGTGGGAGTTTGGTATACAGATTATTTCATCACACAGGTAATAAGCACAGTACCCTATAGGTATGTTTCCTGATCCTCTCCCTCCTTCCACCATCTACCCTCAAGTAGATCCCAGTGTCTGTTGTTCCCTTCTGTGTCCATGTGATCTCCTTGTTGAGCAACTACATGTAAGTGAGAACATGTGATATTTGGTTTTCGATTCCTCCATTAATTGGCTTAGAATAACAGCCTCCAGGTCCATCCATGTTGCTGCAAAGGACATGAAGGACATGATCTCATTCCTTTTTACGGCTGCTCAGGATTTCATAGTATGTACATATTACATTTTCTTTATCTAGTCTATCATTGATGGGCATTTAGGTAGATTCCATGTCTTTGCTATTGTAAACAGTGCTGCAATGAACATACATTCACGCGTCTTTAGGGTGGAACTATTTATAGTCTTCTGGGTATATACTCAGTAGTGAGATTGCTGGGTCGAATGGTAATTTTTCTGTAAATTTTTTGAGGAATTGCCATACTGCTTTCCACAATGGCTAAACTAATTTACATTTCTACTAGAAATATACAAGTGTTCCCTTTTCTTTGCAAACTCACTAGCAGAGAGGTTATATGCCTGTAATTGGTGTTTAAAATCACACAATCCCCCATATTTTTTACTAATAGCCATATTTTTAATAATAGCCATTCTGACTGGTGTGAGATAGTGTCTTATTGTGGTTTTGATCTGCATTTCTTTAACGGTTAGTGATGTGGAGCATTTTCTCATATGCTTGTTGGACACATGTATATATTCTTTTGAAAATTTTCTGTTCATATCTCTTGCTCACTTTTTAATTAGATTGTTTGGAATTTTTCTTGTAAATTGGTTTAAGTTCCTTATAGACTCTGGATATTAGACCTTTGTCAGATGCATAGTTTGCAAAAAAATTTATCCCATTCTAGAGGTTGTTTACTCTATTGATAGTTTCTTTTGCTGTGTAGAAACTCTTTAGTTTAATTGGGTCCCATTTGTCCATTTTTTGTGTGTCTCAGTTTCTAAGGAGCAAAAATCTGACATAGCTAGTCAGACTCTCACACTCAAGTTGTAGACTAACTGTGCCCCCAGCTGAGGATTTTGGGAAGAACCCACTTCCCGGCTCATTCAGGTTATTGGCAAAATTTAGTGCCTTATGTTTGTAGGACTCAGGTTTCATTTCCTGACTGTCAACCAGTATGGATTCTCATTTCCTCAGCCACTCATGATTTCTTGCTCTGGGTTTCTTCAGATGCTCTCTCCTGGGCTCTCACATTACTGTGATCAGCAGGCGCATGTATCCCTCTCTTGGATTCCTCTCAACTTTTACTCTCTGACTTTTCCCTCTACTCTGAGCCAAAGAATGTTGTCTACTTTTAAGTGGTTCGTGGAATTATGTTAGGCCCACCAAATAATCTCCTCTTCCTAACACAACGACAGGAGTAACTCAAGGAGCAAAGGTCAAGAAGTCATCTTAAAATTTTACTTACCACACTTCATAATGTCAAATACACACTCTATAGTCAAATCCCTTCCTTTTATTTTTCTGTGAGTTTAACTTGAGATCCAAACAAATTCTATGTAGTGTGTTTGGTTGTTAATGGTTTCAAACCTCTTTTAATACAAAGCAGTGCCCTATATTAGCCATACTTCTGACTCACTAAAGAGATTGGGTCTGGTATTCTCTGGAATATTTTACATTGTAGATTTGCCTGTTTGCTTCTATATGCTATATTTTTAATTGCTACTTGGTTCTAGTATTTCCTATAAATTCAAAGTGAGTTCTAAAAGCTTGATGATACTGTTGCAGCCATATTTCAGCTCAGGAGTTACTATTTCATATTTCATATTGCATCATATCAAGAGGAATCTAACACCTAGTTATTCTATGAAAATCAAGATAAATTGGTAGCTTCTGATGTGGAAACCCTGACTCACTCATTGTAAAATTCCCATTAACATTTCTTCCAATAATGTATCTATCCATCATCAAGGTTAAAGCCAAAATGGTGATTTTCTAATTTGAACATTTCTCCCACATTTATTAGATGAAACTTTTCTCTAAAGAACACATTTCCTAATCAACTACTTTGCCACCCTGAAAAACAATTCTTACAGAAAAGTGAGGGCAAATGCTTAAGTTTTTTTCATATAATCGCCACATTTCTAAGCGAAGAGTTAGTATTCTTATCATCCCCAACAGTAGCTCACACAACTTTTGGTTTCCTTTTCTGTTTATTTCTGTTCCGCCTCTATTTTTTGAGTATCATTTAATTGTATGCAGATGCTTTTTCATGTTCTAACAATTCAATCTTTGCCCCCAATTAAAGTTTGATGGTATTCTTGCTTTCTGGCACAATGAAATACCCTACTGTTCCGGTATATTTTACCATATTATGGTCTGTTTTCCTTTTTTTCTTTAGAAAAATATCTGTTGATATAACAACAATTGGAATATTTTCTCCAAACTTTTTATATAACCCTTATTCCTTTCTTTAAAATGTTTTCTATCAGTTTACCACAACAAATTATTCTTAACACATCAGTACACCACTCACTATCATATTAGTTTTAACGTTCGTGATCATAATCACAACTTTTTGATTACATCAAAAGATTAATTAACTACTCGATTCATTAGCTACAAAGGATATATTTTTACTTCTCTGGAATATTTATAAAGTAATTTACCAAATTATTGTAATTTCTATTTGCTCTATCCCTTATTCTTCAAATTTTGTTATTTCTATGTTTTTCTCTGCCTATAACTCCTATATTAATCTTTCGTATTTTCTCTTCATTTAGTTCTACAGTTAGTGTTTATCTCCAAAATTACATCAAAGTTTCTGCTGTCACTTTGTGATTAGCTGAAACTCATTCCAAGTAGAGCCTTTGGGATGGTCTCATATGAAATCCACAGAGTTCTTGATTGTTTCTTGATGATCTTTATATACAAAGTTTACATTCTGCCTATATATAAAATCTTTGCTTCACATTTTTTTTCTTTTGCATACTGTATTAGTCTGTTTTCACACTGCTGTAAAAAACTACCTGAGACTAGGTAATTTATAAAGAAAAGAGGTTTGCAGCTCCACATGGCTGGGGGAACCTCAGGAAACTTATAGTCATGGCAGAAGGGGAAGTGGAAGCAAGGCACATCTTAGATGGTGGCAGGAGAGAGAGCAAGTAAGGGGGAAGTATTACAATTTCAGATCATGAGAACTCACTCACCTTCCACCAGGTCCCTCCTTAACACAAGGAAATTACAATTCAAGAGGAGATTTGGATGAGGATGACAGAGCCAAACCACAGCACATACCATACAGAAGAGTTGCTCTATTTGGTTCTAGCATAACACTTTTGATATTTTATTTATAAGTTATTTCATTTTGATGGGAAACTTGTAGATTTTTAAAAATCTATAATGTTCCATATTTCTCCATATTGATCAGTCTGGAATAATATTCTAAATTACTAGATATGTTTTTGCAAATATGTAGATTAGATTTTATTTCAGGAAGTTTTTCTTGAACTATAGTTTTAAATAATTTTCCTATTTCAGTCTTTTATTTTTTTTCTCTTTGGAGTATTCTAAGCATAGATATTCTACTACTTGCCTCTCCTCCATGCCTTTCTTATCTTTCTTAAGCATTTTTTAATTTTTTGTTACATTTCCCATTTTCTTCACTTTTTTCCATTTATTACATTTACATTACTGTGATTTTTATAGTCTTTTGATTCTTGTATTTCTTTTCTTTTAATCCCCATTTTAGTGATATATTTCTTGTATCTTTCTAGTCCTTTCCTGAGTGATTTTCACATTCCTCTATAGTCTAATGAAATTTCTATCTGTTCTATTTGCAACTTACATTATCATTATTTCAATCCTTTTACTTTAATATTTTAACTAATTTTGAAATACTGGATTATAATTACTTTGTAGCATATTTTTGGGGCAGTTCATAACATCTTGTTATGTATTTTTAGTTGTTCTTAGTTTTTCTTATAATACTATGAAGTTGTTATATACGTTTTTTGTTTTCTTTAGTTTTGCGTGTGTAAACAAGATGGATTTTGTTGGATTATTAAGGATAGTACAATCATGGACTAAGTACTTTCCTTAGCTTTCAGGCTCATGTTTGGTCTCTTCCCTTATTTATTTTTTGCTGTTGTTGTTGTTTGTTTGCTTTGGAGTGTTTTTCTTTGGAGACAGGTCTTCCTCTGTCACTCAGTACAGTGACGTGATCATGACTCACTGCAGCCTAACTCTCCCTGGGCTCTGATTATCCCCCTACCTCAGCCTCCCAAGTAGCTGGGACTACAGGCATGTGCTACCACACCCAGATAATTTATGGATTTTTTTGTAGAGACAGGGTTTTGCCATGTTGCCCAGGCTTGTGTTGAACTCTCGGGCTCAAGTGATCCTCCCACCTCGGCCTCCCAGTGTGCTTTGGCCTATAGGTGTGAGTCACCACACCCGGCCTTCCCTGTTTTTGAAGAATTCAAAATATGCTCTCTGTATAGTCCCCTCTCTACCTTTCAGAGAGACGATTGACTCAGAAAAGACTTTAATACCCAAACTTGGGATTTTCAGGACTCAAAGCATTGACTTGAGGCAGTACTTATTCCTTGAATGTAGTATTTTATTGATATAGCTTTGGAGAATCTACTTCTCAGTTCCTCAGAAACCTCTTTCATTTGTGTAGGGTGTTCCTGTCTTACTCAACATGCATTCTGCTCCTCACATTTTCCTACAAGGTGAGGTTCTGTTCTTCTTATATGGAATAGTCCCTAGATTTATTTTTCCTAACCAGTAAGTATTCAATGGCTGTGGCACTGTTTGACACTCTCACTAACCACATATACCAATTATTCATATTTTCCCATTGCCCACATTTTCTCTCAATTATGACAGTTGACAAAGATGATGCCAAGTACCAAATAGAATGGGTACATTCTGGGTTTATCTTACATAAACCATCACTTTTCCTTTCCTATCCTCTCTGCTCTTTCCACAAAGCTGCTGATGGACTACAGATTATTATTGGGTGAACCCACTCTAGTTCTAGAATTCCCATGTATGATTATTTTAGAAATCTGGCCCCAATTCCATAATTCTCCTCCAATTAAGAGGCAGAGTTAATTGGAGGTTAACTCTAATTAGCTTTTTGAACTTTTTAGGTTTCTAAACATTTTAAACTTGGTTGGACCTTGACTGCTTTGACCAATAGAGGACAGAGGAAGTGATGCTGCATGACTTCTAACACTACTCTACAAAGCTGAAAAGGCCAAGAGTAGATACACTGGTTGACAGTTTCACCTTATCCTAGGTTTGCTTCCACTCCCAGCAAAAAATCCAATGAAAAATTGAAGCCATTTTGAATGCTACAGACCAGCCCATATGCTAGCTTTGTATCACCAAGCAACCGCTCTTGATATTACATTAAATGAGGAGTCACCCAGTTGAACCCTGAACAAATTATTGACCAAAAAATAATGAGAAGTAAGAAAATTGTTATTTAATGCCACTAAATTTTAGTTGGTTGCATAGGAGTAGAAAATTGAAACATGGTTTTGTATCTGAAAGTGGGGAGCTGTCTTAACAAACTCTCACATGTATATCCTTGGTTTGGTAACAGTAACAGGAAGAGAAGGAAATGTATTTAATAAACCTGATGATCTAGTTAAGGAGATTTCCAGACAGAGTACTGAAGGTGTCACCATCTGGTGTCTTTTAGTTGCCTGGTCTAAACGTGAGAAAAAATACCTAACCAAAAACCAAATTTTTCACTTTTGAATTAACATTTGGGAAAAAATAAATGTTCTAAGCCAGTCTTCAGTCATACTCATATATATATATATATATATATCAACTTTCAATTTCCAAGGTACATGTGCAGGATGCGCAGGTTTGTTACATAGGGAAATATGTGCCATCGTGGTTTGCTACACAGATCAACCCATCACCTAGGTATCAAGCATCTATTAGTTACTCTTCCTGATCTTCTCCCTCTCCCTGCACCCCACAACAGGTCCCAGCATGTGCTGCTCCCCAACATATGTCCATATAGTCTCATTGTTCAGCTCCCACTTATAAGTGAGAACATGCAATATTGGTTTTCTGTTCCTGCATTACTTTGCTGAGGATAATAGCTTCCAACTCCATCCATGTACCTGTGAAGGACATAATCTCATTCCTTTTTATGACTGCATAGCATTCCATGGTGTATATGTACCACATTTTCTTTATCCAGTCTATAATTGATGGACATTTGGGTTAATTTCCTGCCTTTGCTGTTGTGAATAGTTCTGCAATGACTCTATGGGTGCATGTATCTTTATAATAGAACGATTTATAATCCTTTGGGTATATACCTAGTAATGGGATTGCTGGGTCAAATGATATATCTGCTTCTAGATCTTGGAGGAATCACCACAGTGTCTTCCACAATGGTGAAACTAATTTACACTCCCACCAACAGTATAAAAGTGTTCTTTTTCTCTACAACCTCACCAGCATCTTTTGTTTCTTGACTTTATAATAATGACCATTCTGACTGAAGTGAGATGGTATCTCACTGTGGTTTTGATTTGAATTTCTCTAATGATCAGTGATGTTGAGCTTTTTTTCATATTTGTGGGCCACATAAATGTCTTCACACTGCTCAAGGAAATTAGAGATGACAAAAACAAACAGAGAAACATTCCATGCTCATGGATAGGAAGAATCAAGATCATGAAAATGGCCATATTGCCAAAAGTAATTTATAGATTCAGTGCCATTTCCATTAAACTACCATTGATATTTTTTAAAGAATTAGAAAGAACTATTTTCAAATTCATATGGAACCATAAAAGAACCTGAATAGTCAAGACAATCCTAACAAAAAGAACAAAGCCAGAGGCATCATGCTACCCTACCTCAAACTATACTATAAGGCTACAGCCAAAACTGCATGGTACTGGTATAGAAACAGACACATAGACCAATGAAACAGAATAGAGAACTCAGAAATAAGACAATACACCTACAACCATCTGATATTTGATGAACCTGATAAAAATAAGCAATGAGGAAAGGATTCCCTATTTAATAAATGGTGCTGGGAAAACTCATTAGCCATATGCAGAAAATTGAAACTGGATCCCTTCATTAAAACTTATACAAAAATTAACTCAAGATGGATTAAGGACATAACTGTACAACCCAAAACTATAAAAATCCTAGAAGAAAATATAGGCATTACCATTCAGGACACAGGCATAGGCAAAGATTTATGAAAATGCCAAAAGCAATTACAACAAAAGCAAAAATTGAAAAATTTTTCTTCCATTCTGTAGGTTATCTCTTCACTCTGATGGTAGTTTTTTTTTTGCTATGCAGAGTTCTTTAGTTTAATTAGATCCCATTTGTCAATCTGTCCATCTGACAAAGGTCTAATACCCAGAGTTGACAAGGAACTTGAACAAATTTATGAGAAAAAACAAACAACTCCATTAAAAAGTGGGCAAATGATATGAACAGTTTTTTATACCAGCAAAATATTCTCAAAAAAATAATAAATGGCCTCAGAGAAATATTTTTCAGTCTCATCACCAGTGACATGTTGGAATGGTCAGTTATCTGTTGTTATGGGAACATTATCCCATATATTGTGTATGTTAAAAGTTTTGATTTTTACCCACCAGATGACAATGAAACTGGCCAGGTTATTCCACAGAACTGTTGTCTATGGATTTTTTTAAATAAGCATCGAAGTTGACACTCCCAGTCTTAAATCTTGAGAAACTTACATTTTTCTTACTTGAGTCCCTTTCTCAGAAAACTAACCATCAGTTTTCCCAGATAATCTCAAGGAACTGATAACTTACCAGACAATCACATCTGGATAATGAGATGCCAGACACCTCACCTGTCATGATTTACTAACTGGCCACCTGCTGCCTGCTGAGCAACTTCTGTTTCTTACCCCTCCCAAATTCCTGCTTTCCATACATAGTTACATTTTTTCCTGCTATATGAATGCCTAATTTTACTTGGTTGAGGTGATGATTTTGCACCTGATCTTTCATTCTTCTTGGCTGCAGCACCTAAATAAAGCCTTCTTCCTTGGCAGTAGGCTTCTTCACTGGCTCTGTGCAGTGAGCAATGAGACCTAGAACTCACTCATAACATTTCAGTAAAAACAGCAGCACCTCTTCATTTGTGATAAAAATTTATCTGGACATTGACAAATGCGTCCCCGTCCATTAAGAACTACTGTCTTAGAGCAAATTTAAATTTAACAACTTCCAGAAATACATGGCTCCAGGAAATCTGGAGGCAGGGGGTGCCTTTAAGATACTTTGTTAACATCTCAGAAATATGTTAAGGCAGTGCTTCAGATACCAACTTAATAAAACAAAAATGTCCCTAAAAACTTAACTGTATGTCTCTTTGTCCTTCTAGGCTAGACAATGCTGCTTTCAAGACTCTTAAGGGTATTGTCCCACAGTGGTTTCACAGAGAGCTCAAAACCTTCCATGCTCACAGACAGGAAGATTCAATATGAAAATGGCCACATTGCCAAATGTAATTTATATATTCAATGCTATTCTCATTAATGACAGAAGAGGAATTATATCAGAGATATTCCTGGATATTGCTTTGATCTAACGATATGGATTACAATTTAATATATTTCAAACAATTTATAAAGTGTTTAAAGTAATTGTGCTAACTTGGAATGACAGTACAAGGATACAAGGCCTTTGGGTCTGCAAATTTCTTACTACAGCAAGCAGACTAAGAAAACTACTCAATTCCATACATGAAAATGGAAGGAATATGTGACCAGAAGCCACAGAATTATAGGGTAGACACAACAGGCCAGAGAACAGAGACAAGAGATACACAAAAAAATGTTTTCCAGGGAGTATGACTGAGCCCAAATCAAATAACTGGTAACTGAGTCCAACTCAATTTCAGAATTGTTACAGAACAGTAACTTCTTTGTGTGCTGGTTTCCCTCATTTTCACAGGAATTTCCATAGCAATTAATTTTTACCTGCCATTATTGTATATTGGATATATGCATGAGAACAGGAATGAATAAGGTCAGATATCTAATCTCTTAAATTAACTGGTCTCCAAATCAAGCGGGACTGAATATGACCAATCTTATCTGCAGTGGAGCCTAATCCATATAAGATCCTTGAACCTCATGTCTGAGCTGAAGCCATAAAAGGATGAGACTTTGGAAAGAGCTTGGGAAGAACTGAGTGCATTTTGCATAGGAATGTAAATAACTATGGCTGCAAACAGATATTGTGATTCTTCAACATTGCTGAATCTTCTCCCATGCAAAAGTAGGGCCTATGCCCTTCCTCTGTGATATGAAAGGACTTGTGAGCACTTCAACCTGTAGAGTTGCCATATGACATCTGAGTCTGGGTCATAAAAAGACCTTGAAGTTTCTACCCAATTCCTTGGTGCAACCTCCTGTAGCCCTAAGCCACCAGGCAGGATATCTGACTTGAGGCCCTAAGGCTACTCTGCTGGACAGGCACATGTAGGTCTGCCATCAAATGTGCCACCAAAGCCAAACTCTCAGCCATCCCTGCCAAGAGAAAAGCTATCTTGAACCCTCTGGACCAGCCCATAGGTGAACTGGTAGACTTTGCTGATGCCATGTCCTATTAAAGAAAAAAAATAAGTCACTTTGTACCTTAATGTGTGATTCACAAAATGATGACATATAATGAAGTGGTCATTGGCTTGTGCCACTAAGTTTTGGGGGTTGTTTGCTCAGCAGTTATAAATAATTAAAACATACCTGAGTCCTGTCACCTCTTTCTATTGAAGATATTTTTGTAGAATTTTAAATTTTGGTATATGTTCTTAGTGGTCATTGTGCTTAGTTTGCAAGAGGAGTTTTGAGAAAATACAAAATTACACTACTACCAGTTTCCTGACATAACCTAAAGTCTTTCTTCTTCTTAAAAGGTATCAATATCTTTGATAGGGATGAAGATGACAAGTCATTCAAATCCGCCGATAATCCAAAGCTAGATACAAAGAGTTAATGTATCATAGAAACTACACACAGAAAGAATCTTATGAAAAAAATGATAGAATTAATCAACTACAAGGAAACGCACAAGAAGAAAAATTAGAAAGCATTAGTTGGCCACTGATGACTTTAAGGATATTATTTTAATTAATGTTAAAATGATATTACAGAAGCTACATCTCAATGGAAATAAAACAGAAAAAATGCAGCAAATACCATGTTAAGTGGTTTATATATAGTGTTTTGTATATATACAAATTCCTTGAGAAGCAGACATTAAGTCATCTCTTTAAAATAAAGGTAATCAGTCTAAGACTCAGAAAATAAAGGAACCTGCCTACAGTTGTACAGCTTGAAAATATTCAAGCAGGACTAAAATTGAAGGTTCATCAGACTCCAAAGTACATTGTCTTCCTCTCCATACTATTTTATTTCTCTATTCTGGTGACAAAGACACAGTCCCAGCTCCCTAGAGATAGATAATAAAACCAGCCATTACAGAGCAGTGTGATGAATGCTGGAGAAGAATGTGAAGCTTATACTCTTGGGTATAGATGATTACACGAAGACACAATTCTGTTTCTCTGGAAATATTCTCAGAAGAAGTGAGATTTAACCAACTCTAGTAAGACCAGGAAACCTACAGAGCAGGTGAAGAAAGAGGCAGCCAAGACACCACGGTCCCAGCCATGAGCTGCCATGTGTAAGCCATCAAGGCCTGAACAAACTTCATTTAGGAAATCTGTAGGAAAAAGAGCTCTTAAAACAGATCCTTCCAAGAGAAGGAGGAGGGTGGGGGAGGCAGGAAGCAGGGTAGGGAAGAGAAGAAATCAATACATTAATCTGGAGAAGTATATCAGACGTTGGTTTACATGGGTCCTAGGTATAGAAAAAAGGGGTTTGAACTTTCTCCAAAAAGGTACAGCGAGCCAAGAAGAAATTTAAACAAGGTCAGAGTCCATGAGATGAGTATCTGAGTACTGATAGTCTCAGAAAAAAATCACTTTAGTCTCAGATCAACTTTTGATACAATCACTGTAGCCATAGAGATGAGCATGCTAACAGTCTCTCCCCAGAGCTGGAGCTAGGGCTGGCTGGGGCTGCAGCTAAAGGCAGACCCCCAGAGCCATGCTGCCCACCAGTGGAAGCAGGTCATTCTTAGGATGGGTCAAGAGGGACTGGATGTTGGGAAAGCCATTGACCACAAAATTCATCACATATTCAGATGGCTGGATTCCAAGTTTTCATTTTTAAATTTTAGATGTCTTTGGTTGACAAAATTAACAACCTTTCATTGTTAATATTACCAAAACATTTTTTGCCCTGTCAAATAAATGTAATACTACAGTATCCCAGAAAGGCATATTTTACTAATATAAAAAAGAATGATATCTTTATCATTTTAATTTAGAGAGAAATATAGAAACCAGTAGTTACACACACATTACTTACTTAGGAAGACATATACACCTATGCATAAAATTTAGTACATGTGGAATATTTGTTAAAAATATTAATAACCTTACAGTATATTTCAAGGAAATTAAATCTAAAAGGCACTGAAGCTAAGGATACAGAAGAAAATGCACTAAATTATAAATACATATTTTTATTAACATACAATTATATTAAGAAATAAGCTCATTGAATTCGAAATGTCATTATTAAGCTTGCTTGGAATAAAAGTTTACTTGACAACTAAGCAAAACCATGAAGGCCTTGCTGGGGGAAAAGTGAAAACAAAAACACTCAGTATTTCTTACAGAGTTTATTGTTGGCTGCAGGACACAGCAAATACATAGCTGGGTTACAAATTCTTTTTAGCTGGGAAACTGAAGTGACTTGGCTATTTTCTTTTTCTGTAATATAACAAAAGACAAGGAAGCCCAAGGAACAGTGTTAATCAAGAATAATCTAATGTAAGAGATGGAGGAAAGAAGATAAAATCTTTAACAAGGTAAGAGGTGAAAAGATTTTTAGCAAAAGACCTGGATGAGAATGGAACATTCTGGAGAGCACATCTTTCCCCTGCAGTAATTCCCATCGAAAGATGAACGGATTACACAGAGTGTCCACAAATACCCAAGTTCTCTCAACTCTTTTGAGAATCAAAATATGATTCTTACATTCCCCCAGAAGACAGGAAAATTTACCCTTTCATTGGATAGTGGCCAAATCAAATTGTTTCTCCATTTTTTTTTTTTTTTTTTTTTTTTTGGTGTGGAAGTGGCAGAGGAGTGAGAAGTGATTGGATCTAGTGTTGATATATATATATATAAATATATATATATTTTTTTATTTAGAGAAAAAGAAGGGGAAAAAAGAAAAAAAGGGAAAAAGGAATATTACTTCATTCCTAAAATGGGTTTCAATAATGGCCGATCAATATTTTGAGTGTTTAAAGTGGTTAATGCATATTTTATGTGTTTAAAAT